>QANT01001647.1:0-17661 GCA_003254885.1 Purshia tridentata | reverse complement strand
TGGACATTGCGGGACTGGAAAGTTTGCATGATGCTACCGACTTAGGAAGCTAAGAAGCACCGACAAATATGACACCACTACTACATGACAAATCTTAAAAAACCATTGCACATACGTTAATTAAAATAATTTCTTTGTCTTCTAACTTCTCTTTCTTATCATCTCTTCGATCTCTTTTTATTTCAATCAAAACACATTAGGAACCCTAACCCCTTTCACGTACCTTATGTTTGTCCAACTGAGAGAGCAACTAGAGATCTGATCTAACTTTTTATTTTTCAAATTTGACCCGCAATATTTTTAAATTTTTTATCAAATCAATCCCCGTATTTTAAAAATAATTGCAAAATTACTCCAGCTATATCCTGACTGTATCAATCAAGTACTCTTCGCGTATCCAAGCCGTATTAAAAAGCCAAAATAGCAAAAAAGTCAACAAATACGGCCAAATTCGTATCTGATACGTATGGAGCTATATCGGTGCAATATATTGGAGTATCCCTGCTTCTCATATCAAAAGCTTATTTTTCTTCTTAAAGGTTCAAATTTTGGCCAGATTCTATAGAAAAATGCAAAGGGAATTATTTTCAGGCTTTAACTTTTGTCAGACAAAGGACCTTGACTATCTCTCCCACAAAGTGATCTGATTTGGACCGTAAGTTAACAATAATGATCTAAAACCCAAACAATGTTGTAAGATCTTGAAAAATTAGATAATTAATTTAGAGTAATTGGATTTTAAGTATTTTAGTGGGCCATTGAGAAATAATACAAATTAGGAAAATGCCTAGTCTTGATCTTAGTCTCGTTGGATAGGTTTCGACTTAACGAGCGCATAGACGCGAACGGAATGTGATTTGGAGTTACGGTTTGGATTTTATGGACGTTCAAAGTTCAAGGGTATTTTTGTAATTTTGCATTTGCTTTAAAAAGCCAAAATCAGTTCATTTTCTCCTTTTCCTTCTTTCTCCTTCGCGAAACACCCAGAGCCTTCCCCTGTTCTCTCAACTCTCTCTCGCACCGTCAGCTTCCACCGAGGCGTGACGCGTCGTCCGGCCACCGTTGCCGGTGATTTTGGCCTCCACAAAATCGTCTCTCTCTCCTCTCTCTTCCCATGGCCATCTCTCACCAAGAAACACTCGGAAACCCAAAATCCAGCCCAAACAGATCCGAATTCTTTGACGGTGACTCGCCATTTCCAGCGACGACACGAGGCCGGACCACCTGGGTTCTCTTCCCCAGGCCATGGCGAGCACCACGGTGCCTTTACTTTACCCAACCGATCACCGTGCACGGAGAATCGAGTCTCCAAAGCCCGACGGTTTCTCGCCGCAGATTTCGCCATCTCCGGCGGCGGTTTGCCTGAATGTTGGTTCCATTCTTCTCCTCTCTTCCTGCTCTCTCTATTGGTACCAAACTTGAAGTTCAATTCTAACTCAATCCGAAACCCCAATTCCAAGCCTTTGCTCCGCCGCTGCCTTTACTGTTCTAGGTGATTTCCGGCGGCGGGTGAAGTGGGTCTCTCTCAAATTTATCCTCTTCTGATACCTAGTAGTTTGTATTAGTTGTTGGGCTTGAAATTAATTGGATTTCTCTTGTTTAGGTACTCTGCCGCTCGTTCTGGGCTCTTAACAGTCGTGTGTCTCTCTTGTGAACTCTGTTTGGTGTGGGGGTAGATGGACAGGTTACCTAAGTTTAGAAACTCTCGTTCCGACACCCTTCCAATCACCGAAACATAAATCAAACTCGAGCCTCTAAATAAATGATATCGAACAAACACAATCCTGCCCAGTTGTTAAACCGGAACCATTTACCAAAGGGAAATAACCTCAAAACGTCAACCTTAAATCTCATTTACCAAAAAGGGTATTTTGGTCATTTTCACTAAATCTCGTGTTATCGACTTTGAAATAGGTTTATCTTGTTCTTTGAGTAACTCTAATCCAATTGTATTTGGATTAGATTTGAAGACGGAATCCTAGAAAGTAATCTTGGACTCTTGATTCGGTTCAAGAGCATTTTGGTCATTTCAATTCCTAAACCTTTGTGTCGTCGGTTTTTTACAAAGTTATCTTGAACGTTTTGAACTGAAGGTAAGATTTACTTCCATAAGTTATGGAGATAATTGAATTAAGGAATTTAGATTTATTTTGAGACGGTTAGTTTTGTATTGGAATTAGGATTTGAATCGGTCAAGTGAATCGGTGACGATGGGATGGAAAGGAGAACTTAGGAATTTCTCGAATGGACGTATGAGGTTAGGCTGAGCTTTGGAAACCAGGTAGGGGGATCTAGGGAAGCTTAACTTGTGATTTGGTTTTATTGAATTTTTGTTGAGAAACTATGCATGTATGCTATTACGTCAATTACCTGATTACCTGAATTACTTGATTATTATGTGAATTAGATAATTATATATATATATATATATGCATTTATCTGAATGTGCATATATTTGAACGTGAATCATGAATCATTGAGTATAGAGCAGTGGTGAGTAGGGATTGGGTGTTGTATTTTAAATTCATAGTGTGCGCGGGGAGTGAAGCCCCTTCAATTGCGGTTGATAAAACGATCTAACACGTCCAAGGCGCATTGGGACCTTCGGTTGCGGTCGAAGTTAGGATATGTGCCATTTTAATTCCGGTTAAAATGAAGATATAATGCAATTTACTTTTCAATGGGTTTAACAAGGAAGTGTTGCATAACATTCATGCATTAATAGTATTATTATATTATATATTGTTCATAGCATGTATGTTTTTTATTAAAGCTTCAATTTGATCAATTCTGCTTGTTAAGGTCTTATGTCCCTACTAAGCCGTTGGTTTGAGTTCACCCCCTCATAGACTTTGCAGGTAATTAATCGAGAATTAGTACGGAGTTGATTAGAAGAAGTCTGTGGGATTAAGCGTGAACCGAAGCTTGATTTAGAGAGATGTAAAGGACAAGAGTATAGTTGATTTTGTGTATTAAGCTTGAATTCAGTTGTAATAAGAAGTTTATTTTAACTTTATTTTAATTTCCACATCACATTCTGGTTATAGAAGTTAATTCTATAATAAGAGTATGATTCACTCCTTAATTCGGGATTTATTCTTTAATCCCGGATTGGGGCGTGACAAATGTGCTTCAACCAAAGGTTGTAAAAGAAATGGAAAAACAGCGGATAGTCTTTTCATTAATCACAGCTGCACTCTTTTATTTATCCCTTTCTAACCCAATTATAAATATATATATATATATATATTCCTTATTTCTCTCTACTTATATATCGATCAATCCATGGAAATTAGAAAAANAGAAAAAAAAAAAAAAAAACAAAGCAAAACAAAAGGGAAAACTAAATTTTCAAGAGTACTTCCTGTAATCCATCTAATTAATGGAGTCCACTTATAATCCGTTATTCTCTGCATCATATGAGAGTTTAAAGGTTTATTGGTAACATATGTCATTGACAGGAAAACCCAAACCCATTGTGCAATGACTTGTGTGGACCTCTTGCAGGCTCCACCTAAGAATTAGTTTTCAAAAGGCACTTTATTAACATACTTAATGTCATATCTCAATTTCTGAAATTTTTCATCAAAAAAAAAAAAAACCACTTTAATTGATTTTACATTTTAACTTACTAATCAGAAAAAAAGTGAAAATGGTATGGGCAGAGTTTCGTGGGTTTTACCTATCTTGAAGAAAACAGGAAAAAACAGAAGAATAGAGAAAAAAGAACAATTGCTCAGTAATGTTTGAATGGTTACTTGGAGGGAACCAATCCTCCAACAGACAAAACACAAATAACTAATTAAGGAAACCAAAACAAACTGGCTGACTCCAACAATAGCAAATTAGACTTTATTAAGACATCTTCGATCAACAACTAACAAATAAGACTAAGTCAGCCAACTACGCACTTGACAATTCTTCTCTATAATATTATAAATATATATTTATTGACATAACGCTCGCCTCACCAATTTTGACTTTACTGGAGTTGTTGTTTCCGATGTGGACCTTGCCGCCACTGACGTGGAGCTTTTTGCCGCCGACCTTATCGCCACCAACGTTCTTCCAACCCACATTGCAGTTCCTGGTGTACAAGTGAAGGGAAGAAGACAGGCGTGGAATTGTGAGTCGAGTACTTTATATTCGAGGGCACATATAATATATATATATATATATTAATTAATTAATATACCGTTGGGGTTGCTGGGGTTGCTGGTGTCGATCTTTACATTGCTCAAGTTTCTTGATGAGTTGCTGGAGTAGATCTTGAAATTTCTGGAGTTGTTGTTCCCGACGTTTTTGTGGCAACTCCCGTTCACGTCTTGGCGACCGGTGTTTTAAATATCGGCGGACCTTCAGTCGAAATGTCGCTTTTTGAAGTCGGGGGACACAGATAAAAATCATAAAAGGGTTGAACCACAATCACCTCAAGTATATATATTTCCTCTTTGGTATGAAACGAAAATCCCAAGAATTGGACTGACATCATTTTGTCTGCTTTGTGAAGGTGAGTCTTCTCCTCTTTCTCGTCTGGTCTGTGTGTCTCACCTTAGTTTGAAGTAGGGGCGGGCATGGTATAATATGGGACGGTATAAACCTCGTACCATTTTCATACCAGTAATTTCTAAATGGTATGGTATAATATGGTATGGACATTTTGAAAAATAGAACCATATCATACCGATGTTCTACGGATTCGGTATGAAACGGTATGGTATGGTATAATGTCAATCTTTCAAAATTTTTTTTGCCAAAACATTTAACATGTTTTTTCAATTAAAACAACATTTAACCACCTGCTTTTTTTGGCTAAAAGCCCAAAACAACATTTAACAATCTAAAATAGAAGTTCATATATAATTATAATTCAAACTTAACAAATAGAATGCCCAAATTCTAATAAATTCATAATAGGCTGTAGAAAAGCACAAAAATAGAATGCCCGAATGGTTTGGTTTGGGGTTTGGGACTTTGGAGTTAATGGTTTAGGGTATTTTGGGGTTTGGTTTGGGTTTTGAGACTTTGGAGTTCAAAATTTAGGATATTTATGGGGTTTGGACTTTAGAGTTTATGTTTAGGATATTTTGAGGTTTGAATTCGAGTTTGAACTTTGGGGTTTGGAGTTTTTTATTTTTATTACATATGTTTTAAGTAGTATAGAGTATGGAATATTATAATATATGTTTTATACTATATCTTAATTTCCTAAACCTTAGGGTATAAGGTATAGGGTATGGGACATAGTAGATACAATTTACTAATATTATACCATATTATAGTATTAGAATATGATATAAATAAAGTATGAATTATATTATACTATATATTATATAGTATATACCAACTTGCCATATTATAATACAATTAATACTATGAATTATAGTATTAGNCGAAACCCTAGCGAAATCGAAATTTGATCGAAATTTCCATCGAAATTTCCAACGAAATCGAAATTACATTCCTTGGATATGATATAAAATTATAAATTATTAATTAACTATGAATTATAGTATATACCAAGTTATCATACTATATTTTTATTTAGTTTTTATATAGAAATGTTAATTAAAATATTTAAAGTTAAATTTAATCAATGTTCGGTATGGTATGGTATTGGTCGGTATTGAAAGAGTGAAACCATTCCCATACCATTTAAGAACGGTACGGTATGGTTTCGATATGGTATAAGGATCGGTATCATTTTTCGGTATGAAACTTGACACGGAATGATATGGAATCAGTATGGAACGGTATTACGAAATGAGATGCCCACCCCTACTAGATTTACACCCTTTACAGTGGAAATTCTAACCCTTAGTGTAACGACCCGTACCTTCTAAGTAAATGTTAATAGAGCCCAACGTTGACTTTTGGTTCTGGTAAGATTTTAGCTTTGACTTTGGGTCCATTAGGAAGGTCTTGAGCTCACGAGTTCATTGACACGCGGTATGAGTGATTTAGAGTTACGGTTAAAAAGTTATGAACGTGATAAAAGAGCTCAAGGTTGACTTTTTAAATTACTTGGAGTTTAGAGTTGACTTTGACATGGGTACGTAGAGCTCGACTCCACGAGTTCGTAGACACAAAGCATGTGTCCATTGGAGCTACGGTTTGGAAGTTACGAATGTGGGAAGCGAGTGGTAAACTTGTAATTTTGCAAAGATGGGATTTAGAAATCAAAAGTCCAGATTCTTCTAGACTCTCTGTCTCTCTCCACTCTCACGCATACCTCTTTATATTTTTCTCTCTTTTCCTTTTCTCTTGAGTGTTCTCTCACTTTCAGTCCTCTGTTCCTCTTTGTGAGTGAAATACGAACCATTTCTGAGCTTCAAATGGGAAAACTCAAAACTAAAGAAATGTTCCTTTATATGTCTAGTTTCTACCCTCCAAAAATCAGATTGATTCATTGAGTATTGAAACCTATAGAGGCTTCGCACTGTTGCTGACTCAAGCAGATCCGCTGATCTTCCTCCCTTGGTTTCGGCCTCCTCCAAGCTCCAATCTTCAAAGTTTTTGGTGGGTTTTTCTCCACTAGGTATGGGCTTTCTTTTCTCACTAATTTGGTTATTCAATTTCGAGTATTTTATAGGATTGAAACTTTGGGGGTTGGAGACCCATTTCGGGTTTGACTTGATTAACTGATGTTGTTAGTTGATTTGTGCATTTGAGGGGTAAGACACGAATCTAAGGTGTATTAGAACTCGATTGGTGGAATGAAATTGAGAAAATTGAAGAAATTTGGAAGTGGGAGACAGAGAGTCTAGAAGAATCTGGACTTTTGATTTCTAAATCCCATCTTTGCAAAATTACAAGTTTGCCACTCGCTTTCCACATTCGTAACTTCCAAACCGTAGCTCCGATGGACGCATGCTTCGTGTCTACGAACTCGTGGAGTCGAGCTCTACGTACCCATGTCAAAGTCAACTCTAAACTCCAAGTAATTTAAAAAGTCAACCTTGAGCTCTTTTATCACGTTCATAACTTTTTAACCGTAACTCTAAATCACCCATACCGCGTGTCAATGAACTCGTGAGCTCAAGACCTTCCTAACGGACCCAAAGTCAAAGCTAAAATCTTACCAGAACCAAAAGTCAACGTTGGGCCCTATTAACATTTACTTAGAAGGTAAGGGTCGTTACACTTAGCTTGTCATTGAATCCTTGGGATAATTTTAGATCATTTAATATTGATCATCTATGTGATTTTACTACGAGGTTCTACCCTTAAGATTTCACTACAGCCAAGTTACTTGGTGTAAGAATGGAATGTGCATTTTATGAGATTGACATGCGTTTTGATCCCAAATTTCATAATACATCTTTTGTTTCTGATTTATGCTGGCAATTAGTTGAAACAAGAAAGTTTGCATACTTCCCCATGGTTTATAAATTTATTTGTCTAGTGTTAACTCTTCCTATTTCTGCTGCAACAACGGAACAAGCATTTTCATCTTAACTCAACTTCGAAACAAGATAGATGATGGGTTTCTTGATGATTGTGTGATTTTTAACATTGAAAGAGAACTTTTTCATAGTATAGATACATATTCAGTAATTAAGGATTTCTATATTTTGAAGAAGCGAAAAGTTCAATTTTCATAGACTTATTTTGTATTTGCATTGCATGTTTCATTGTTTTCTTATTGTGGTATTTTTTTTTCTTTCTCATCTATGTTTTTATATAGATATGCATTTTCAGGGGTAAGGCTCACTATGTCCCCCAAGGTGTATTTTTTATGTTTATTAATGAAATTTCCTAATACCGTCTTTTAGCCCCCCAGTTCTAATTCCTAGATTCATCCATGCATGCTTTTATTATTGTGGCATGTGCATGCAATTCTTGGTGTATAAATATTTATTCCAAGGTTTCTCTAAAATCTTATGTTGATAGGACCCTTCCCGAATTCCACCCTGGAACTCGGAGTGATCCCGCGGGCATTCAATATCAAGGAAAATCCTACCGAAATTTCGGCAGAACCTCCCCTGAAATTGGACGAACCCTTTCTCCATGAAGACCTGCAAAAAAACACTTCTAAGCATCACAGCTCCTCTACCACAACCAAAGGGTCTCCGACCCAATTTCTAAAACCCATCAATTTCCTTTTTCACTAAATTACAGAGCGGTGCTACAAACTTTACTATAGAAAATATAATACAAAGAGAACGAATTTCCTACTACTTCACAACTTTATAAATGTGCCTCGATGTCTTTGGCTCAACTGTTCCACCGCTACAACCTGGGGGAAAATTTAAAACAATAAAAAGGATAAAACTAGTGAGACAACTCAGTGAGTGGACGAAAATAAGAAACATTTAACCAAAATGATAAAAATCCGTTTTTACAGCAAACTAAAGAAATAGCTTGGCACCAAGACCTCACGTTTCTTTTTAAAATCCCCCCAGTTTTAAATAACTTTCATAAAATCCATTGAAAATTCTATGAGTAAATCCATACTTTAAAATTCACTTTGAGATTTTCTGGAAAATCAATAAAACTAGTTAAGTTGCTAAATATCACTTTGGAACTGATATCATAATAGAAATTCGCACCCAACAGTTACCCACCGAACCTGCCGTACATGCGCAGGGCCCACGACCTGCCGTACGCATGCAGGGCCAATATCCTGCCGTACATGTGCAGAGCCAGGGTCTGTCATACACATGCAGGGCCAATATCCTGCCGTACGTGCACGCAGGGCCACCCCCAAAGGGCAAAGCATCCCGACACACGGCCCAAAGCCTATGTGTGTGCCGTGATGGGTCCCAAAGACCTATGAAAGCTGATCATCTGAAGGGTACTGCGAAGGGTGGTTTGAAAATCCTTTTCCCATAAACCTCTTTTTGCCCATAAAAATATATAATCTTTCCAAAATTGGAAAATCATTAAACCAACAACTATAAAATCCTTTTTCGATAACCAAACCTTAAATATTTCAAAATGCGAGTAAACTAAGTATGTTTACTTGAGAAACCAAAACATTTCCAATCTATTTCCAAGCATAAATTCTCAAACCATGCTCAAGAATCAATTAATATTCTCAATTAATAAAACTCAATTAAAACTCAAAATATAAATATGAATTTAAATCATGAAATTCGTAAAGAATTCATAAACAAAGTTTAGAAAACGAAGTCCACTCACAGAGATAGCCTAGTCTTGGTCTTCGAATGGATCGTCCTCGGACTCGAAAGTGTCGCCTAAAATCGAGGAAATTGACGCCGGAATTTGGCCGGAATTTGAGGAGAGGACCGGCGGCTTTGGGGAGTTTTCCGGGCTAATTTCTTGCTGGAACGTGGCTGGCCGGCGTGGGGAAGCTTGGGTAGAGACGGTCGGCAGCTGGGGAGGTGGTTCTCGCCGCCTGGGGTCGCCAGAAATGGCTGGAGCTGGAAGCTCCAGTCGCGCGCACAGGGAGAGTAGGAGAGAGACAAACGCGTAGGTGAGATGGCTAGCTGGGCGGCGCGGGAGGAGGCTGGGTGAGGGTCGCCGGTGGCTGGGCAGGTCGAAGGTTGGCCGGAAATGGGCGGCGTCGCGCAGAGGAGAGAGGAAGGGAGAGATGTCGGGCTCGGCTGGGCTTCTTCCTCCTGCCTGCCCGTGGAGAGGGGAGAGATATAGAGAGGAAGGAATATTCCAGAATTTTCTGGAATATTTGATGCCATTTCCTCAAAATTACAAGTTTGCCCCTCACTGTAAGCCTCCGTATTTCACAAACCCTAGCTCCAAACGACGCATGCTACGTGTCTACGAACTCGTGGAGTCGAGCTCTACGTACCCATTTCAAAGTCAACTCTAAACTCCAAGTAATTTAAAAAGTCAACCTTGAGCTCTTTTATCACGTTCATAACCTTTTAACCGTAACTCTAAATCACTCATGCCGCGTGTCAATGAACTCGTGAGCTCAAGACCTTCCTAACGGACCCAAAGTCAAAGCTAAAATCTTGTTAGAACCAAAAGTCAACATTGGGCCCTATTAACATTCACTTAGGAAGGTACGGGTCGTTACATATGTGGCTTTTGTAATATGATTTTAATTTTATTCTAAGGTTCAATTATTCTTGATTACTTATAGCCCTCTTGAATGAAAACTTCATTCCATCATTCTAGCTTCATAAGGTGCAATATTATAGAGATTGTGTTATGTAGCTATAAACTTAAAATGTATTAGTTCTTTAGTTTTCTTTTGCCCTTAAGTTCTGAGGAACTCTTTTCATAATTTATGTTTGCAGATGAAAAAATGTAATGTCTCTTTTGAATTTTTTCAATATTTCACAACTTGATCTGTTTACATTTCTACATGGTTTTAATATATATTTCGTCTACAGGGACTTTTTAGTTGATCTCATGGCAAATCCTAGAATGTTTGTACAGGCTGAAAGATGATCTCCCTGACCAGTTATTGATTGAAATCTTTGGTCGACTTCATTGGGAATCACATAGGCTCATTGATACAAGTGTCTTGGTTCCTCCATCAGAAGCTATACACTCTAGCTTTTTCTTTTTGGTTTCCTAAAACATCTCAATGAATTAATATCTAATTGATTTTCAATTGTTAAGGAAGAATCAATGGTACAATAGCTAGGTGTGTGTGTGTATATATATATATATATTCATAGTTAAAATAACAAAAGCATGACTTTAGAAATTGGTGTGTGATTCATGCAAATGTGGGGGTAGATGCCACTTAATTACATGATTATGAATCGATAGATACATCAATTCCCTGCCCAAACATAGACATAAAAAAGTTATGAGTTTACTCATTAGTTTGGCTTAGATAACTTTTAAATATGATGAAAAAAATTTCATATTTCTAGTTGTATTCCTTTCCATATGGAAAATAAGAAATACTATTTAATTAAGAGAAATTTACAAAATATTATTATTTTATATTGGGGTGGGGAGGTATTTAAATTTGGGATTTCTTCCATAAAATATTAGACAAATAAATGCTATTAGGGTTGGTAAAAATAACACCATTTAATAAGTACAACGTAACATTACATGGATCACATTCTTATTATATTTGTCAATCAAGAGTTCTAATTAAGTCTCATAATTCAGATAATTAAACAGTGTAGGACAAGTCCAAAAATGCCAAGTCCTAACACGCAGTACAATTCCACGAATTGAATCGTACACTTGTACTTGCAAGCTAGTCTCTACTAGATTAATCATACATAGTTGTTAATCTAAGGTTAATCAGTACGCATTTGTTAATCTTAATGAATTACGATACCCTTGATTCTCACATAACAATTTTTGGAAAAATCATTGATATTGATGCTACTTTAGAAATAGAATTGAGTTCCTACAAACTTCACAAATATAAAATAATATTAAAATAAAATGATAGTAAAAATAATGGGAGTGCTAAAATTAATTGATTAGCAAGTTAATATGAAATCAACTATCCCTTTGGGCCCACCACATAAGTAATTTCAGAATCCAAACTATCTTTTTTATGCCTCACTTCAAAGATTATTGTCATGTCCTAAACGAGGATCACCACAAAGTCACCTATCCTAAGAATCCCATAATAGGACATTATATTGCTAGAATCACTATTCCAAGTTTCTTCGAACAAGTTAGGACTTTTTTTATTATTAGATATACTAGTTGCATAAGAGAATAAGGTGCATAGCGGGTTTGATAAAAACATACGGCATATATTTAAAATAAGCCAACCCGGTAGAGTATGAAGTTTTACAAATTAACCCTAACACAACGTGACATCCATCAAAGTCATGTCTGAAAAACAAAACCCAAAAAGGGATACCAACTGATGTAACGACCCGTACCTTCCTAAGTGAATGTTAATAGGGCCCAACGTTGACTTTTGGTTCTAGTAAGATTCTAGCTTTGACCTTGGGTCCGTTAGGAAGGTCTTGGGCTCACGAGTTCATTGACATGCGGCATGGGTCATTTAGAGCTATGGTTAAAAGGTTAAGAACGTGATAAAAGAGCTCAAGGTTGACATTTTAAATTATTTGGAGTTTAGAGTTGACTTTGACATGGTTGCGTAGAGCTCGACTTCACGAGTTCGTAGACACGTAGCATGCGTCATTTGGAGCTACGGTTTGAGAAATACGGAGGTTCAAAGTGAGGGGCAAACTTGTAATTTTGAGGAAATGACATTTAATATTCCAGAAAATTCTGGAATATTCCCCTCCTCTATTTCTTCCCCTTCCCCACGCGCAGGCAGCAAGAGAAGCCCAGCTAGCCCGATACCCACCCTCTCTCTTCCCCTGCGCGACCCCCCCAGCCACTCCGACCACCTAGGCCCACCGGCGACGTCGCTAGTCGCCGGCCAGCAACCTCCCGACGCCCCAGCCCTCCTTCTTCCCTCTCTCCCGATTTCCCTCACCTGTGCGCGACTGGAGCTTCCAGCTCCAGTCATTTCCGGCAACCCCAGACGGCCAGAATCAGTCCCCAGCCACCGACCAGCCACCTTGATGCTCCCCCACGGCAGCCAGCCGTCCCCCAACGCGAAACGACGCCGGAAAAGCACCCAGCCCGCCGCCATGTGTTCATCAATTCCGGCCAGATTCCGGCACCAATCTCCTTGATTTTAGGTAGGTTTTTCTCCTCTTCTTATGGGCTTTCCTTCCCCTATAATTTAGTTGTTCAATTTTGAGACATTGTGAGAGATTGAATTTGGGGAGTTGAAGGTAATTTCGGGTTTAGCATGGGTGTGTGAAATTGAATCAAATTGTTGGGTGTTTTAGGTAATTTCCGTCACTAGAAACCTCTAATCGAAGTTTGGAACGAGAAATTTAGGAAATTATTGAGGAAATGGGAAGTTTGGTCGTTGGTGCTTATGCCCATTTCGGGATTTTTATAAATTTTAGGTGTCTACGATGATTTAATTAAAAATTGGCCGTAATTTTCACCTTTAGGAACGATCTATTGAGGTTTTGAATAATTGGTTTGAAGGAAATCGGAAAATGGTGAATTTGGGGCGAAATTGGACACTTTTTGGGTTGTCGAAACGTCATCCGGACGATACTCGGTCAAGTTGGTAGAATGGAGGTTAATTAAGGAAATTACGAGATTAAAAATAAGCTAGTGGCATGGGTTTTGAGTCGAGAAGGAAATTAAGTTGGATTATAATTAAATTTAGAATTTTGGAGCGTAAGGCCTAGAATGTGCATGTGTTTTTATGATCGTAATTTGAATAGTATCCTAACGTATTGTCGTTCTCGTGTTAGGCGACGTTCCCGAGTCCAAGGGCGATCGCGACGATTCATTCGGAGACCAAGACTAGGCTATCTCTGTGAGTGGACTTCGTTTCCTAAACTTTATTTATGAATTCTTTACGAATTTCATGATTTAAATTCATATTTATATTTTGAGTTTTAATTGAGTTTTACTAATTGAGAATATTAATTGATTCTTGAGCATGGTTTGAGAATTTATGCTTGGAAATAGATTTGATATGCTTGGTAACTATTTTTCGTGATAACTTATTTGACCCGTTAGATTTTGGAAACGTTTTGGTTTCTCAAGTAAATGTACTTGGTTTACTCGCATTTTGAAATATTAAAGGTTTGGTTATTGAAAAAGGAATTTTATAATTTTTGGTTTAATGATTTCCCAATTTTGGAAAGATTATATATTTTTATGGGCAAAAAGAGATTTATGGGAAAAGGATTTTCAAACCACCCTTCGCAGTACCCTTCAGATGATCAGCTTTAATAGGTCTTTGGGACCCATCACGGCACACACATAGGCTTTGGGCTGTGTGTCGGGATGCCTTGCCCTTTGGGGGCGGCCCTGCGTGCACGTACGGCAGGATATTGGCCCTGCATGTGTATGACAGACCCTGGCTCTGCACATGTACGGCAGGATATTGGCCCTGCATGCGTACGGCAGGTCGTAGGCCCTGCGCATGTACGGCAGGATTATTGGCCCTGCATGCATACGGCAGGTCGTAGGCCCTGCGTATGTACGGCAGGTTCGATAGGTAACTGTTGGGTGAGAGGCTTTTTTGTGAAAACAGCTTACAAAATAAATTCTTGGTTGAGACAAATTTCAGTTCTTGTTTAATATTTTGAGAGCTGGATCAGTTTTATCAATTTATCAGAATTTTTCAAAACGGATTTAAAACGCGGATTTCTACAAAGAGTTTCAGTGGATTTTATGAAAGTGATTGTAAAACTGGGAGATTTCAAGGAAAGTTTGTGAAATTCTAAGGAGTTTGAAAGTAAAAGTTTATAAATACTTATTTTGGTTTATGTCCACTCACTGAGTTATCTTATTAGTTTTCTCCTTTGTCGTTTTAATTTTTCCCCCAGGTTGTAGCGGTGGAACGGTCGAGCCAAAGACGTCGAGGCACTATTATAAAGTCGTGAAGCAGTAGGAATTTGTTATTCTTGTAAATTTGATCTTCTTAGTAAATTTTGTTGCGCAGCTCTGATAACCTATTGAAAACTTGAGTAATTGGTTTTGGAATTTGGGTCGGAGACCCCTTTTGGTTGTGGTAGAGGAGCTGTGAAACTTAGAAGTGCATTTGCAGGTCTCGTGGAGAAAAAGGGTTCGTCCAATTTCAGGGGAAGTTCTGCCAAAATTTCGATAGGATTTTCCTTGATATTGGATGCCCGCAGGATCACTCCGGGTTCCAGGGTGGAATTAGGGGAGGGTCCTGTCAACTGACAACTGGAAAGATGTTCCAAATATTTACAAATTGAAAATATATAAAAGATAGATAATAAACATGTAGGAGACCCAACAAAACAACATGCTAAACATAATGAAGAAAACCTGAGGATACCTAGCAAGATATATATATGAGTGCCTTACCCAACAAATTAGTTAAGATTATCAATCAAAGAATAATCTACAAAAGCAGTGTAGAATGTATGCATCACATACAATCATAGCTTGCCATTAGGGCACCCTGACTGGGTTTGAAAATAGTAAGTAAAATACTTAATAGATATAGGTAGTGATAAAAAAGTTCAAAAAATATTCCCCAACAAATCAACATCAAAGTTAATTGTTGAAATCCATGAAATCTTTGATGATGAGCAAGAACTTTCTCAAAACATTTATGGGATCCCAAAATATCATTACCTGATGATTGATCACAAATGACCAACTACACTTATCATAATAGCACCCGGTAATTAATGTAGCGAGATCATTCTTTACTATGGTAGTACCCCATAAGCTTCTGAAAGTTTAGCCCAAGGTCAACATCTATCAAGACCTTTTATTCTTATATCATCAATTAACAACCAAAACCATGCAATATGGAATACAAAAATAATGCTAAGTTCACAGGCAACAATATTTACTATCATACATACATGCACAAAATAGTCCTAACAGTAAAGGTGCGAGAATTCTCATACCTAATTTCAAAGCTTAAATTTTAAGTACTTCCACAGCATCAGTGTCTTTAAATCTTTCTCTGGGCCACTGGAAATCCAAATCCGACAAAACACTAAGTTTAGTAAAACGATTGGTAGATTTTCCGCATGACCTTACCTTTTGGTTATGTCTTCCAAGAAAATTCCAAAAACTAGTTTACTTAAGACTAAGTTTCTGTATTTTCGGGACTTAGGGTTTCTACTTAGGGTCCAATTTTATTTATAGTCTAAAGATTAACTAATTATAGTCCAACACTTATCGGCATTCGACCCAACAACCGAATATGAATTATTTTGATTTTGGGCTTTGGAATTTGAATTTTAGGGTGAACCGATTGTTTGTGTGAGTGAGATAAAAAAAAAGCAGGCCGAAACCACACCCAACCCAAGCCTATCTCTTTCTTTCTTTCTCTCTCTCTCAACTGAGTCTCTCTTACTCGATCTCTCTCTCTCAACTGAGTCTCTCTTACTCGATCTCTCTCATTCCCTTTCCGTATTTCCTAGTGCGCTAAAACCATATTTGTTTGGCCGAAAACCATCGCACGAATGAGAATTTATTACCCATTCTAGCAAGACTTGTTTTTTGGTTAAGTTTTTAAGCCCTTAGAGGAATCTGAACTGATGAATTGACCAAAGTCAAATTCCACTAAAGCGGTAGGATCCAATAACCATGGGGGGTGTGGTATTCATATTTTGTCCATCATATGGAATGCAAAATTAAAAATTTTAAACAAATAGAGAAAGTTGTTGAGGCTGAGTTTGTTGTTTTTCAAGTAATTTTTGTATTCTTGGTGATGATCTTACTTTTTGGCAGGGAGAACCTACTTTCTTCCTTGCTGCCATTTTGAACTTTATTTTTGTTGATGTATGCTTTGATTCTGTCATCTGCATAGTAATAATTTAAATTTCAGTCCACTAAAATAAACATAGTTCATATTGAAAGAATAAAGTAAAGAAACCAAGAGAAACCAATTTTTCCTTTTATATTGAAACTGAATGTTAGTTTCAGTTTTATTATCAAACTGAAACTAATACTGAATTATAGTTTTAGTATCAAACTAAAAATGAAATTAATTTTTTGGTTTTTGTTTTTCTGAAACTATCCTTGCATGGATGAAGTTATAGAGAACAAAATTAGTATAGAAAAACTCTTATTCTTGAATGAAAATCAATATAGAAATTATGGGTTTAAGGCTACCTTTTGCTGAAGATTTCTTGACTTACTTGTTGGATTTCGACTATTGCTTTTTGGCTTTTATTTTTCTGAAACTATCATTGCATTGAGAATTATATAGAACAAACTTAGTATAAAAAATTTTATGTTCTTGAATGAAAATTAATGTAGAAATTATGGGTTTAAGCTTACCTTTTGGCAAAGATTTCTTGACTTGGTTTTTGGATTTCAACTATTGCTTTTTCGTTTTTGTTTTTTTGAAATGAACAGTTTCTGATTTGGTAAAGTAGAAGCAAATGAACAGTTTTCTTTTGTAGAAATGGGGGGGTTGCATGGTTTTGTTTCAGGTTAGGTTGGTTTTTGTTGGCTCATGTTTCAGTGTATGGGCCGCTTTTTGTTTTTTTTCGGGCCGTGAGGATTATGTATCCTTTTTTGTCTTTTTCTTGAAGATGGATGGTAGTTATCTAACAAGTGTCTACAATTTATTTTTTGGATGATTGATTATTACTTTTAGCTCATTAGTTGTTTTTTATTAATGTTTTCAATGGTCTCCTTATTATTAAATTACTCATTTATAAAAGCTGAACATAAGTGTGGTGAAGCTTAATTCCCACTAGATACCTTGGGCCTAAACCTACTCTTTTTTTTCTTTTTCTTTTTTTGCCAAGAAACATCAACCTTTCATTCAAAAAAACAACATACATATAGGGTAACCAAATGACAAGAGACAGAAAACTAAAAGCAAACAAAAAATCAAAAGCAGTAAAACAACCAACACCCACCTTCAGACAAAAAATCAAAGCTCAATACCCAAACTGTTTGGGCCTTATTTGTGCAAATGGGCTTGGGCAAAAGAATGGAAGGATTGGTGGGTTTGGGCTACTAATTTTGAAGCAGGAAAATACTAAGACAAAGACTAGGTTCACACGCATGATTTATTATTAAAGATCATTTGGGCCGAGGCTCAATAAAATGATGAGGTGTGATTAAATAGGCAAGAAACCAGGAAAATGGAAAGTCACAATTTTTAAGGATTTCGGCTTGTTTTGGTATCCCATGCAATGTGGCCGAGATGAGAGGCAGTAATTGTTGGGAAATAATGCCATTTTCAAATGA
>QANT01001646.1:0-19471 GCA_003254885.1 Purshia tridentata | reverse complement strand
CGGCTCCAGTTTGTCGGCTTTTATGTTATGGTTTAACTCTATCGAACCCATTCTATACCCTAGGAGAGGATGTGGTGAAAAGATGAGATTTACCCTCAAAACTCAGGAAACGAAATAGCTTGAATATATATATATACACACACACCAACTCAAATATTGGTACAATTGAAATGTACCTATATATATTTCTTTTACTTGTTTGATTATTTTTTATGAGTTAATAGATTTTTTTATTATATAATATAAACGGATATTATCATTTATTATTTCAAATTAAAAAATAAGAAACTAGATAATTTTAAATGTTTTAATTAAAAATGTCTGAACAGATATTTATCATTTATTATTTCAAATTAAAAAAATAGGAAATTAGATAATCTTAAATGTTTTAATTAAAAATGTCTGAACAGATATTATCTTTCATAATTTTTAAAATTAATTCATATTAATTATCTTAATTTTAAGAGATAATATGAGTCAAAATTTAAAAAAATCTATTTTTTGGACCTCAGTCTAAAAAATTGGATTTAATTCTTAATTTAAATTTCTATAAGGTTTTAGTTCGAATGACCCTTTAAAATTGAACCTATTTCTAATTATTCCATAAAAATGCAACTAACTTATGAGAAGACCCAATCCTTGAGGCCCAAAGCCTTTCTTCCAGTCAACCTAACACCATATAAACAGGCTAAACAACTCAAAGTCAGAGTTCGGTCTACATCTCCTCCATAACTCAAAGCTTCCTCCTGATGAAGATGAACTCATCACCTACATCACTAATTCACCAGTACCCAGTTGAAGCTTTGTCACAGACTCACAAACTACCAGAGGATGGTGGGCTTCAGCTTTGGACGTGGACGGCGGGTTTTGGGGGGTTGCAATCACTGGGCTTGTGGGGTTGCTGTGTTGAGAAAGGGTTTCAATGGGGAGCGGTCGCCCGAGTTGGGGGGTCGCCCGACCCCCTACCTCTGAACGTGGATCCGTCCCTATATCTTGTAGTCTACTAGTATTTTATTTTATAATGTTGCAGAGGTTCTAAATTCAAATTTTCTCTCACTTTGATGATTTGTTCAACTAAATTGTCTAACAATGAGTAATTAAAATTGTTAATTTAGGTCTTTGGTCAAAAAATAATAATAATTGGTAATTAAGGTCAATGACCATTTGGTAGTGAATGACACAATCTTGATCTCTTTGACAAAGTAAATCCTAAGTTCAAATTCAATAGATGGTGATTAGTTAATAAGAAAAAAATTGAAAATTTAGATGACCAAACACAAAAAGAATTAAAATTAGAAATTTCTCAAACTGTGATATTCATGATAAAAATTTTTGGTGCATTTGACAAGCACCATATCTTTTTGTTTGTCTGAAATTTGGGCCCATATATTCCACGAGTCTACTGGACACTACAACAGCCCAAAAGGAAAGATGACAATTTGACTTTTCAGTCGACTAAGGCTCTAAGCCCAATTTGGCATGATTTATGGTTTAGACTAATTGTATGATTTCTCATTTAAAAAACCAATTGTAAGATATGGTGAGTATAATTTTGAAAGAAATGTTAAGAGTGGCTAGTAGCCACAAGATTAAACCTATGAGGAATTCTACGAACAGACCCCTGCATATATTTGTCATGATTTTCATTTTTACCCTCTAAATAAAAAATAAACAGAAGAAAAGAAATGGAACCCAAAATAAAGCCTAGCACCTCCTTCCTCATTACATTATATGATGAGAACTCTGTTATAAGAGATTGTATGCAGAAGGTTGATTGGTTGTATAACTTGTATTGAGGTTTTGGGTTGTTAAGGTTGGAA
Source organism: Purshia tridentata (assembly GCA_003254885.1). Classification (NCBI taxonomy): domain Eukaryota; kingdom Viridiplantae; phylum Streptophyta; class Magnoliopsida; order Rosales; family Rosaceae; genus Purshia; species Purshia tridentata. The sequence continues at coordinate 17,651 of QANT01001646.1, read as the reverse complement.
AGAACTCAAACAAGTCTTTTGCAGTGGATAAGGCTTTCCTTCATCTCTTTCCTTCACCTCACTTATGTCTTTTATCTATCTCACCTCCATCTTCCTTCTCTTTATCAAACATTGGACCCTAAGAAATCAGTAGCCCACCCTTTTCTTACAGTTAATTATACTTTTATGCCTTGCCTTGAGTTGTGTGTTGACCTTATAGATTAAAACAATTGATATACATTGCTCACTATCACAAGTTCAAAACAAAAGAATCCATGACACACATTGTCCTCATTCACTGTCATACATTACCTGATAATCACATAAACAAAGCAGAGAATTAACCATTTTTCCCAAATGTTAACTTACTAAATCTATTTTGTTTCTTCAAAACATTACTGAATTAGGTTATGTAAAACATAAAAGGTCAGTGGGTGATTGATAATATTGAACACTTGCAGTGAAACAATTACTCAATGCATTAAGATTTAAGAAGGGTCATGTTATTCACACTCCCAGTTGGTCATCATGCACTCCTTTCGTGAGTGCTTTAAAATAATAAACATAATGAATTTGGACAATAAGCATAATGACATTTTAGAATCACTTAGCATCATGCTGCTAACTGTACACTGATTTCTATACTGTATAGCATATGGAAGAAAATACAGAATTTGGAAGCAACTTTATAAAATTCCATTAATCATATTTCTAGTGAAAAATTTACAAGATATTATCATTTCCTTGTTGCAATTAATAGATGAAGAATCAGCACCCCAAAAAATCACCTGAGTTAATAAAATCTAGGTATGTGTCATATACTTTCATCCGGTATCATCTTTCAAGAGAAGATCTGTATCATCTTTCAAAGGAAGAACTGTATTATCTTTCAAAGGAATATCATAAGCTGGAGACGGAATAGATTCCCCCTCTTGCTCATTAGACTCAATAAGCATCAACACAACTTCTCGAATTGATGGACGGTCAAAAGGGGACGTACTGGTGCACATTAAAGCAATTTTTAAGACAGTAAGCATGTGATCAACCATACTTCTGTCTTCAAGATTCAACCGACTATCAAGTATCTCAGATGTCAATGAATGATCTCGAACATAGTGTCTCACCCAGGTGACAAGATCACCTCCTTGATCTAGTGATTGTACAGGAGTTCTTCCAGTTAGTAACTCCAAAAGAACAACTCCATAGCTGTAGATGTCACATTTTTCTGTAACCTTCATGGTGTATGCATACTCTGCCATGAAAGAAGATTAATAATCTCAAGTATTTGATAAATTACAGATTCTAGAAATGAAAAACAAAGATGAACTAAGCAACTATGGAGAGAGAGGCTACTAAATAAATGAAACTTCAAAATGTATGCATTCAGCAAAAGTCAGCTAGCAACGTGTATGCATTTGTCTTTCAAAAGAAGTTTCCGTGTTTCTCAATACATTGAAAAAATCACATACAACAATATGCACCAGTCAGGACAAACCATGACTAAGTTTCCTAGTGGACAAAGAAGGCTCCTCCCTTATCCCTTAATTCTTTGTTGGATTTTGCTTTGCATTTACATTTTCAAACTTTTGTACACAGCTTTTGTACTCAGGTGATGGCCCCCATCACTCCTTGGCGTCTTTTGAAAAAGATTATACCAGGCAAAGAATAAAGGACGCCAAACCTAATTATTTCTGCTGTTTTAGTTTTTGAAATTGAATACCTCAACTACGGTTTCCATGGGAAAACTTAATGAAAAATGTTCCGGACAGAAAAGAATTTAAAAATTGATGAATCTTAGAGAGACTACAAATTAGTTCTTTTACCCTGAAAGAATACTTTTTCTTCAGCAGTATTCTCATAGAAAACAGTGATCCCAATAATTGTTTAAGTAAATCATGAAGGACCAAAAGGGAAGCGTACCAGGAGCAATATATCCATATGATCCCGCAACTGCTGACATTGATTTAGAATGAGGCATATCAATAACTTTTGCCAAACCAAAATCACCAACATGAGCTTCGAAGTTCTCATCTAGAAGAATATTATTGGACTTTATATCACGGTGGACAATCCTGGGTTTGCAGTCATGATGTAAATAAGAAAGACCTTCAGCAGCTCCAAGAGCAATCATGAAACGAGTTGGCCACTCCAACATACAAGAGGAACCATGAAGCACTTCACCCAAGCTACCCTTTTCCATGTACTCATATAGAAGTAGATTGGAACCCTGGTGATAACAAAATCCATATAGCTTCACAATATTGCGATGCCTTATATTTCCTAAAGTCAAAATCTCAGCCTGGAAACTGTTTTCAATGCTGTTACCCTCCCGGTTAGATGATAGTTTCTTAACAGCAATGGTCTTCCCAGACTGCATTACTGCCTTATAAACTGTTCCACAAGCTCCCCTTCCAATAACATAGCTTTCATTGAAGTTATTTGTTGCCTCAACCAGATCTTGGAACGTGAACCCGTCCTTTGGAGGAAGGTATATATCCGTATCAGGAGATGACATATCCTTATCTTGCAAAGGAGGAACCGCCTCAGCAGGATGTCTCATGACATATAAGATAATAGCAATTAGAATAAGAGAAACACCACCCACAGCAGCTGCAATTACTGTAATGATTTTACCGCGATGAGTACCAACACTATTCAGTGATGGAACAGACTCAGGAGATGAATTTACACTGCAACTGCCAAGAGGCCCACCACAAAGCCCTTCGTTCCCGATAAAGCTGCTAATTGCCATGTGCTGAAATAGGGGGATGGAAGGTAAAGGCCCAGTAAGGTCATTGTATGAGAAGTTGCACCCCATTAAGCTTGACAGATTTTCAAATGTGCTGGGAATTTCACCAGTCAAATGATTGTTATTGAGCAGGAGGAATTCAAGTAAATTTAAATTTCCAAGTGCTGGCGGTATTTTCCCAGTGAGATTATTAAAACTGAGATTCATCGCAATCTGCAAGCTTGAAAGAGAACCCAATTCTGGTGGTAATTCACCAAAAAACAAGTTGCCACCCATCTGCAACTCTGTTAAATGGGAGAGATTACCTAATGCTGCTGGTATGTTTCCTGTGAAATTATTTTCAGAAAGCCTGAGAAGCTCTAACTCCAAAAGGGTTCCTAGCTCATTTGGCAAAGCACCTACAAATCTATTCTGACTGAGATCAAGTCGTTGAAGCATCTTGCAGTTAACAATTTCAGGTGGAATCCGCCCAGTGAGCAAATTGGAAGATATATTGAAAGTCACCAATTGAGACAGGTATCCTATTTCCTTAGGCAACTCAGATGTAAAGTAATTGTCTGAAATATGAAGCCTTTGCAACTTTTGGCAGTTTCTAATCTCTGGGGGAATTGGACCAGTGAACTTATTCTGGTCCAACTCAATTGCAGAAAGGTTCACCAAATTGCATAACTCCGATGGAAAGCTCCCAGTGAGCCTGTTCCCAACAAGACGAAGTTGCACCAACGATTTGCAGTTCAAGACTCCAGTCGGAATATTTCCATTAAGATCGTTAGACTCCAGGTTCAACAAAATTAGATTGGAACGTCGACAAAGATATGGAGGTATTCTTCCTGTCAGAAAATTATCTGAAAGATCAACTACCCAAAGTCGGCCATAAAGTCCAAGCCCCTGAGGTATGCTACCACTTAGAGAGTTGCCGAACAGCTGTAACTGGTATAATTCAGTCAAATATTGAAACCCATAAGGAATAATACCTTTGAGGTAATTAATTGAAAGGTCAAGCTTCGTCAAGTTCCTCAAGCTACTGAGTTCATTTGGAATCACACCTGTAAGCTGGTTCTGGAAAAGGTACAGTAAGCTTAGACCTCTTATGTTACTTAACTCAGTTGGGATCTCACCTGTCAAGTAGTTCTCCGAGAAATCAATCTCAGATGCAAAAGAAAGATTTCCAAGTTCCCTTGGAATGGTTCCATTTAAGCTATTCCTGTACAGGTACAACTTCTTCAATGACTTGAGGTTCCCAATTTCTGGAGGAATAGGCCCCACAAGATTGTTCTGATACAATGCAATTGTCTCAAGCCTAGCGCAATTTCCAAGCTCCTTAGGGAAAAACCCTGATACCTGGTTATCCCATAGGATCAGATCTGTCAAACTCCCAAGCATCCCAAGCTCCTTGGGTAATTCCCCTCCTATAACATTTTGGGCAAGACCAAGCAGTTCCAACCTCTCACACCCACCTATTTCAGCCGGTATGCTACCAGAAATAGCATTCTGCCCAGCTCTAAAAGTTACCAGATTCTTGAGATTCCCGAAAGAATGAGGTATTGAACCAGTAATATTGTTGGTGTATACCACAAACTCAACCAGTGAAGACAAGTTCCCAAGCTCCTCCGGGATGGCACCAGTGATCTTGTTGTTACAAAGATTCAAACTTCTTAAATTAGACAGCCTACCCAATTCCACAGGTATTTGGCTAGTAAACTTGTTATTGTTCAAATAAAGTGTCTCCAAACTCGAACAGTTTCCAATCTCCTTGGGTATACCTCCCAAGAAACTGTTGTATGCAAGATTAAGTGAAGTTAGGTGAATTAAACCACCAATGCTAGGGCTCAAGGTTCCTGTAAGATTCAGGGAATTTAAATTAAGACCTTGGACCACTGGATCATAACCAGAAGTGCATCTTACACCCATCCATGTGCATGGTGTATGATCAGTGGAGTTCCAATTTCCCAAAAAACCAAATTCATCCTGAATACTATTCTTCAGCTCTAAAAGGTACAGCCCTTCGGTATTCAACCCCTCTGAAGTGCAAAAAAGCAGAGTTAAGGCAAGTAAAACTGCTGCAAACTCCACTTCCAAAGCCCTCCTTAATTCAAACTTTCTGGACATTTTAGTAACCCTCAAACGATCACAGCTACAACATAACCTGATAATTTAACACCTGCAAATGCATAGCCACTTCAGATTGCAATGCAGTATAACTATATCAATTCCTTAGCAGCAATTAAAATAATATCAGATGTATAATTGCAAGGTTAATAGAAATGAAAAAGAATTTGATAATTCATCAAGAACCTGCCCTTGACAGGCCAGTCTCACAACACTATATTCAAGTATATCAAGAGTTTAATGAATCAATTATTTGAAAGAACAAGACTCAATGTTCAGATAATTCGCAATCCAAATGGATAACCTAGAAATTCAATTCAGACAATATCAAAAGCAAAAGTAATTCAATTCAGACACCTAAAAAACCGAAAGAAATGACACATTACAAGCAGTGACAATCCAATCATTTGAGACAACCCTACAACACAAAACTGATGAATTCAGCAAACCAAAAAAGTGTTTCCAACAAGAACACAAACTAAAAGCTACAAATTAACCAGTACAAGAGAAAAAAAAGGCAAATCAGTCACGAAAGTCCAAAAAATCAGAAAGGAATTAACCAATAAGAGCAAAGACCATAGCTTTAGCATACCTCTCAAAGTCCGTGATCACTCATAAAATAAGAGATAATGTAAGCAGCAACTAGCAAGTCCACCACTTGGCACTGACTCCCTGAAATGACAAACTGAAAACCATGGAACTATGAACCAAAAGCCAAAAGCGAGACAAACCCAGTTCGTCTTTTCCAACAAATGGTGGGGATCCCCATTCTACAGGCCAAGATGTGTGCACAAATATCTCAAAGCCCACCCTTTTATTGCGGCTTTGGCACCAAGAAGCTCAGAGCTCAAAGTGCATAAAATCATAGAAGGATCTTGTTGAGCATATTATATTACAGAAACACCAATAGCCCATCAAACTAGGAAAGCAACACAAAGAGCCAAAGCCAAGTCCCTGTGCTAGAGTGTATGGCTCAATGTCGTGAATGGAATGATGGGTGTGAATGATATTTTGGAATAGAGAAGGGACCAGAGCTCTTGGTTGAAGCTTTAATGGCCGACAAAGCATGCTTTCATTATTTTCACATCTCTCACTCTCTGTCTCTCTCCCTCTCTCTCTCTCTCTCTCTCTCTGAATGCTGCTGAGGCTCTCTATCTCTAGAGAAGAAGAAGAAGAAGGTTGTGGGGACTCGTTTTTCTCTTATTTAGTGCTTCGAAAAGGTAGGAGGGGAACTGTGAACTTTTTAGGCAACCAAAAAAGTTTGAATTTTTATTTTCTTTTCAGAAAAGTTTTTGGGTTTTTGTTGATTGGGTTGGTAGGTTGGTACTAAACTCTAAAAACAAATAATATTCTAATTTGTATCTCATTAATCTTTATTATTTATTAAGATTTTATCTAAAAGAAGTTATCTTCTAATAATATTTGCAAATACATCCTTAAATAAGTACATGGTGGTGACTGGTGCTTCGTCTTCACATCAGACACGTTTCTCATTACATAACTCCTGTTAGACAATAGCTCTTGTTTCTAAATATGTGACAATAAAGAACAATTTTTTTCTGTAAGAAAATAAGAAAATTATAATAATTATTTTTTAATATGAAAGACTCCAAAACATCTGTAGATTGCATATGAGTCTCGGAAATTATTATCCAACGAATTGGTTGTGTTTGTTAATTATTTTCTTTTTTTAAACAAATGACAAATACATCTTGTTTTTTTTAATTAGTGTATCAGTTATCATTTATCAATAAGTTCAATCTCATTTGATACGAAATATTAGACCATATTTGATTGAACTAAACTATGTATTAGAGGAAATCAATTTCTTAACTTTTCGTAGAGAGACAAGAATTAATTTTAAGAATTTATATAATTATACTTTAAAAATACAGAAATCCAAATTATACGACATTTAAGTTAATTAGTACTAAAAAGTCATAAAAACTGGTCTAATCTAGTACAATAATACAATATAGTAAGACCGACCAAAAAACTAAGCTTCTGTACCATAGATATGAGGTTCATACAAAGTAGGCAAGAATATATATATATATGGTCCACAAATCTTGAGGATTTAGACCTTGAAAATTGAAATAGGGTGAGATAGAAAGGTCCCTAGCTCTAAGCTGCGCCAACCAGTAGGCACTAGCTTTATGTCCAAATCAAAGCAGTCCATATTTGTGGGTTATGAGTCTGATGACTAATCATGCAAATGTTGAAACGTGAATCAGAGACCCAACAAGTAAATTCTAGAATATATCACATAAGTTAACAGAGCTAACAAGAAAGAAAGAAAGAGAATGTTGTTGTTGATAACTGTTGGATTATAAATAAGACTATTGAGGCTTGACTTGGATGATATAATTGGGGGTTGGCTCATCTCCACTAAACCCCCCCCATCAATATCAATTTCGGTAGGTAAAATATTCAGAATCAATTGGAAGAAAATGAGCTTTTGTTATTTGCTTAATGAGTCATATTCTGTGTACTTTTCAGACATTCTCTAAGGTCTTTGTTCAAACATTTGTGGCTTCAATTTTAATGCAATTCCTCATTTATTGGTTAATTCAACTTAATTCCAAAGCAAACACTTTGAATTTTGTGTTACTTTTTCTAAATATTGTATATAAATTCTTTACAGACCATACTTATCCATTCCCTTATGGAGAAATGGCTTTTTTTTTCTTTGTGGCTTGTTTTTTTATTTGGCCAAAATGGAGAAATGGTTATTATCCTCCATTTTGGTTGACAAAGTTAATTACAAAATGTCCTGCAAGTTTAAAAGTTTAGGATAGTAATTATTTAACATAATATTGAAGTTCTGGTTATATGAGCAGGTTTAATTTGGGTACAAAACATCTACTATATATTATCATTCACATTTCTCTTGCTTTACTTATCATGTTAATTAACAGAATGAGGTTGCGCCTATATTGTGTCTACGTTTATTGTCTCTTTATGTGCATAATATGGTTTCACATAAGAAGTATTAGTTAGCTTGATATACATTCTTGATTCAAGAGATAGTTTTGAGATCAAGAATAGTACTTCTTTTCACTTCTTTTCACTTTTTAGAATAATTTTTCCTAAATAATTAAATAAATAAAAGAATTACCTACTAAAAATTTAGATACCTTTAAAAAGGAGTATAATTGAGACCATAAACAAAAATGCATGAGACACCGGTGCCCTAAGGGAAAGGGCAACCAAAACATCAGCATGACAAGTTAATTAGCAGATTTATCAATGTATGTTATATTGTCCAACTATCATTATTTTTCATAAACACTTAAATAAAATTTGTTTAAATATAAAATCTTCATTCACAATCTAACAATATATAAGAGGAGAATTAAGATTGAAAAATAGATGTCCTAAAAATCTTAGAATCATGCAGTTTGAACCGAAAGAAGCAGATTCATCTTCTTGAGAGGGCCAGATTAGAACATCCCTCAGAACCTCACACTCAGCCACTAAAATAGCAAAAGTGCTAAGATTCCAAGTGCTGCGCAAGAGGAAAATCATTCAAGTCTCCAAGAACAAAAGTGCACTCATGAATCATGATTATTGTTTATACATTGCTTTTAGAACCTTTTCGAACCAAATTATGGCCCTCGATTTTCATACAACGTTTTTTTAATGTAGCATGTTATTAGTTGCCGAATTCTGACTGGCTTGAATTTTCGTTTCTTTTTTCATAAAAAAGATGTAAGAAATCAAGTTTACAATGTTCATGTCCCCATGTACTTTTTCTATTAGAGTAATGTTAGGGATCTTATATTTAAATTTTAAATACGGATACCACTACTTATTAATTTATATACACACTCTAAGAATTATTAATTTACTACAAATAAAGCACTGACATGTGTATTTGAAATCCCTAACATTATTGTTTTTATTAATAAATTATATTCAAGGACAAAAAATCTCAAGTTTATAACTGAAAAGCCACCTAAATAAAAAATTAATTTAAAGCCTAATATATTAGTGTGCGTGCGCTTAGAGATCAAAAACTCGTTACCAAGTACTCGAAAAGACGCCGAGGGTTTGACAGGCCGAGCACTCGACAGGCTTGCCGAGAGCTCGATTGATACAATTGTATCCTCTATCTGTGAATTTGTAGGTTGCATATGCATCTTTTTAGGTATAGATGACATATTTTAAGTTGTAGATACATGTTTAGGTTGAAAATTCAAGTGTTAGGTCGCAGACCAATCTATTCGCCTGCTCATGCTTGGAGGCCATAAACTCACTACCGAGTGCTCAACAAGATGTCGAAGGCTTGGCAGGCTGAACGCTCAATAGGCTTTTAGATTGCATATGCATCTTTTTAAGTTGTAAATGATAAATTTTAAGTTGTAGATGTAAGTTTTAGGTTTTTGAAAATATAAAACCTCAATTTTTTTTTTTTGCAACCGACAATAATTTTAGTGTCACACAACGTCAATAAGAATATCTCTTGAGATTCAATCATAAACCACCAAATGCCCTTTCTTGGGTTAGCACTTGGCAATATGCGTCAAGCGCTCTATAGATTTTGCAACTTAATTTTTAGACGGGGTGAACTTGAACTTATCTTTCTCTTTTATTTTCAACTTCTACTTGAAAAACCCTTTTTTTATTTGGTCTAAGTCGTTTTTTATTAGTTTTTTCTTTTCAAAAACGCACATGATCCAGCTATTATTTATTATTGCAGTGAGGACCCCTTATCTTTGTGAACAATGATACCTCCCTGTATACACCTTTTCTGTGGCAAAATTTTTTGTGATTTTTCAATTCATGAGCTTGAAAACTTGTCCACCATTAAAAACGGTGCAATTAATCAACATGACTTTTTAACATGGCCAAAAGAAAAAAGAAAACATTTTTAATTTTAAACGACATAAACAACATCGATCACTCTTTGATTTGATTGGAAGCAGTGCTTTGCTTTATGGGTTTCAGTGCCATCTCTAAATTTGAGTAGGAAGAAAAAGTTTCTTTTTAATTGTTTAAATAGAATTGACCCTTAAGTTAGGAGGATGATCTGCCAAGCTTGACTCCACCGTCAAAAACCCATAAGAATTTATCAATTTAATTTATTTCTTTGTTAATATCTTCCTTTGAATTTGTGTTGGCTTAATGGCTATGGCTGATGCATGCATATTGATAGTGCATTGCCTTTGTCACCCTTTTAGTGGTCTGCCATTTTATCTCACATGTATGGCGAGAGATTGAAAAGATAATTGCTCCAATTAGTCTAATAAATATAAGACTTATAAATTTATAAATGTGATACCACACACAGAAAAAGGAAAAAAATTATTATTAACTCATTTCCTATCTTGCTCACGTGTTATTAGAATTATAATATCTTTCATATTGTTAAGCAAAAACTAGGAAATAAAATAAATAATCTAAGTCCTATTTTGCATGAGTTTTATTTTTAACCTTATCACTTTATATTAACATTTATACACTTTAACGCAAAAGTATGTCGTTACATATTAAGGTCAATAGCAAATTCCGAAAAATAATATACGTTACAGATAATAAAATCTCATTGCATGTCATCGGGATCACACGGCTTGTCTTTGTAGCCAAATTGGGCCATCATCTTCTTCAAATGTTTTTTCCGTGAAAACTGTGAAGTGAACTTGAAAAAAGCAAAGCAAGTTGTCGATCAATTGGGATTTGCTTATGAGAAAAACGTGAGCAACTTTGTTTCATCATCACTTAAAGAAAAAGTGTATGCATGGAGTCAGATTCAACAATAATATTATACCAAAATTTGAAAAAAATAAAAACATACTATGGTTGTTAATTAGTACATAAATTCTTGACTTCTTGGCTACACTTAGTTACTCGCATGAAGATTAATTAGTTTAGGCTCATAGATAGATTGATTAATTCAGATTCGAGTCCTCTTCTATATGTGCAATCCAGCACTTAAGGCACCCCGAATTAAGTCTAAGATCGAGTACAAAACCAAATTAGACATGTATCCACGGCTGATATTTCGCGAGGGCTTGTAGTTTTAGTGATTGAACATATATTTAGTTTTTTGAAAAAAAAAAAAAAACAACTTCCAAGAAGAAAAAGAATGAACTTGATCTATTATGTAAACAATCTCTTTCAATTCTTTTTTAAATAATAAAGATCATTTTATAGATAATATAACCAACTAAACATGTATTCTAATCTTAAGCAGGCATAAGGCCATGCCAATAGTAGAGAACAGCTCTAAGTGCATCGAAGAGTCGATTTGAATACACATGCAACGCAAGGCTAGGTTATTATATTGAACTGAAACCCAAGCCCATCCCCATAATAAACACACAATTTCATGTGACTCATGTCATGCAATTGACTATACTGCCACCCACGACCCTGTGATCGAGTTGTGACTTCAGCTCGACCATTTATTTTTGGGTTTGACCACTTCCACTTTAATTATTTTAATTTTTATCTACAATGTTTTATTATTATTATTTGCAATTTATTTTTATTTTCTACATATGTTATTTTCATTGGTCGTGACCATCTGAATCATTGGCCAACTGTGTGGATGCACTGAAGATCAGATATCATGCAGATATTGATACTGACTTGGCCGGTTTGGCGTTTTTTTTCCTAAGAAACTGTTTTCAAACAATTGTTATTTAACTTATTTTAGTCTGAAAACGCGCTTTGGATTTTTCTTTCAAAGAGCACGACACGTAGTAGATAAGCAAGTCTCTTTGACTTGGGCTACCTTGCCCCTTAAAACTTAGGATTTATGAACTTCTTTGAGACACTTAAATCAAACATTTTTACCTCCATTTATAGATACAAATCAAGAAAAATAGAGGCAAACACCTAAAGTTAATGGGAAAAAAATTACAATGTTGTCGAATTCACAACTTATGTAGGTACCAGTTAAATTTTTTACTGTTTTTATGATACATTGAGAATGATCAAACTCTCAACTTATTTTAATTCTAATTCATTTTCTCATTCAATTAATACGCACAAATCAAGAAAATATTAGTACATTAACTCTCCCATAAAATTCATGTATATATGTAGTAGTTTTGAAATTGAAAATTGTATACTAGCAAACATGCCCATATATTTATAGTTTTCACATGTTTAATTAATCTCATAATACCACAAACTAACTATTAGCCCAATAATATTTCTCTTCATAATGTTTAAAATTGTCCCAAATTTGAATCTCCCACCCCAACAAGATGTAGAGCTGTACTCACTAATTCATGTACCAAAGAAGTTCTAACTCATTAATTATAAAATTGTCTTGTAACTTTCATCTTTTGATTTTAACATTTTCAAGTTATCTTCATTTGGATATTAAACTTATGTGATGAGGTCATCTTTACTTGGATTTTCAACTTGTGCCTCAAAACACCTTCTTCATGCCTTCAATTCGTTTGCTTTCAATTCGTTTGCTTTCAATTCGTTTGCTTTTCATTGCATGCTTCCTTTCTCTGTCTTTTTCCTTTTATTATTGATGCATGATTGGGGCTCTCTTAGGTGTAGTCTACTATCTTTCTTATAATTAGAATTTTTTATTGAAGATCTTAAGAAAATGTGGAAAAATGAACAAGAATTAAAATATTTAAAAAGTCCGATCCATTCCAAAATACTTGAAGGAAATCACAATTAATTGTGACTCGACTAGCTTTTAACATTTTGCACATAATTTTCTCTATCTCACTCATCCCGTACCATTTGAGCTAAAGCTCATAAGAGACAGAAGACAATGTTGCTCCGGAGTGATTTCGACATTTGAGAGCAAAGTTGTCACACTTTTCTCCAAATAATAACATGGCATCTAGACTGCATTATATCGAACATGGATAAGGAGCAAAGCTGATTTTTTGGAAGAGAAGTTTCCGTTTCTCCCATCTTGTGTTTGTTGGGCTACTTATCATCCAACATGGATAAACATGGATAAAGGGCAAGTGGAATGCATGACACTGACTGAATATTGCACAGGCCAACCTGTCTGAAAAGACCTAACTTTTCAATCATCTAGGCAAGTTGGAATAAGGGACTAGTCACCTCACAAAGTTGCCAATAATATGAGTCACTGTGCAAAGCTAGCCAATGAATATGCCCTTAACTACGATAATAAAGGTACAGGATCCCCTTTTAAAATGGCTAATATTCCCTTCATTACCATGCAAACCAGCCAATGTGGCTACAAGTCTCCAACTGTTCTTTTTTTTATTATTAAACATGTCCTCTCAATGGTTTTCCTAGGTTAAATTTATATAAGAGAAGTCCAAGGTTGCCGAGGTTGCAACTTCTGCAATGGTTGTCTTTGGTTCCCTGGAAAACAAATCAAATTGGGGTACTAGATAGCTCTTCATGGAGCATAAGCTGTGCAATTCACACATACAACTTATTAAATGGTATCAAATTAATAAGGTCCTTTGGATTTAGTTATTAGTTCTTGGGAGTGCCACTTAGCCTCGGGTTTGGCCCAATCCAAGTTGCACCCATCTTAGTTATTTGTACCTATGATTATGCAATCAAAATTTATTAATCAATACCAAAATTTTCCAAAATTAACTGGGAAAAGTCACCCATCATCACCTTCACAAATTCAAAACAGTATTCTATCATCACAAGAACAGTACCATATAGCAGCACATACATAAATCTTCAGCCATGAGAAGTGGTTTGTGAATTGTGACACCAAGTCTCAGAATCCATGTGATTGGTTAGGGCCACTGCTCAGTTATAGCAACAGAAGAATGGGGGATCATATTGTAATTGCAATTTGGTTTGGTTTTGAAGTGTGCTGAGGACATTAAGGAACAAGGGCACTCACATACCACCTTTTACAACCCATCACCTTCTCTGTGACAATTGGGTATTTGTGATGATCAGAGGTCATCATGTCACAGACCCTACCCATGTGACTCAACCAAACCAAATAACTCACAAATCCAAAATGGAATAATAACCAGTTCTCATTGCAAATTTTGTTAAAGACAAGTCATGGATTGCCAAACATAAGACACTGAAGGCAAAACTTCAATTTTACAATCATTTTGAATCTTCTGAAGCATACCTACTTTGTTTGCATGTCATTTTATATCATAGGGGTAAAAATCAATGAGGGCCCTTGTTCACATGATCAGTGCTAAACAAAGAAATGCAAGAATCTATATTGGAAAATTGGAATACTACTGACAATCAACAAAAATATCTATCACCCTCAAGTGCTTCTGAGTTCTGACCCAGTTTAATCAGGATGAAATGGTGCATTAGCTTTTCACAGGTCTTTGACAACAAAGACCATTATAAGTGCAAAGAACCACGTTAGCTAGTGAACCTTTTAATCACTTAAAAGTTATCCAAAACCACCAACCTATACGTGCAAGAACCACATTAGTGAACCCTCATCAGTGTATTCAAGACTGAAAACAAAAACCAATTTTGTGAATCACAAAACAAATATGGCACATAACTACAATATCCCGTCATTGTATTTCATATGTTCATAAAGGATTTTCAGCACAACATCCTACCTGAAATGTGTTACTTACAATTCATCAGTATCCACTTCTACCATCAGGGCTAATTCAGTTAAAAAAGATCATGCATAGTAAAAAATTCTCTCAAAACCAAAAAAGAAAAGAAAAGAGAAACCACCAAATTCAAGAAACAGAGCAAAGAATTAAAACTGAGAAAACCCAAGAACACTATCTTGTTTTCTAGTCTAGAGCATAATCAAACACACTAATTTCAAAATTCCCCTAGATCACTGTGGTGTATTCATCAAAACAAAGAACTTCCCCTAACCATCTAAGTAAACCCCCCTACTGCAGCAATCCTACAAGCTCCTAACTACACTAAAATTAGAAGGTAAAAATGGAAAATGAAAATGACTATCCTAACCTTTATCCACAGGCTTCACCACCGGCCCCATGCCATACTTTTGCTTCCTCATCTCCATCACCTTCCTGTGAGAATTTGAATGCAACTCACTGGAGAAAGTTGGGCTGCTTGCAGGGCGGTACTCCGGGACAAGCCTCCCAGACTTGTACCTTACCCCACAAGCATTGCATAGGGTTTTGGGGCCCAATGGCCCTGCCCGCCATTGTGGGGTCTTTTCAGCCCCGCAATGCTGACACTTTCTCCCCATTTTTGTCGCCATTGTCTCCTCTTTGGCGCAGTCATTCTTGGTGAGATTGTTGGCTTGGTTCCAAATCAGTGGCTGCCCTGGAATGTCGGGAAAGCCGGCACAGGCACGCCTGCGGCGGCGGCGCTTGCTTCTCGCTTTGTGGGGGGGTTTGAGGGTGCTGCTGTCGAGCACTGAGACAGGGCTCTGCTGCTTCGCAAGGCCAATGCCAATGCCGCCCGGTTGTTCCGAGAGAATGTCTGCGATTGTTTCGACTGGAGGGAACGCGTCTTTGTTCGACAGCCATTCGAGCTCTTCCTCCTGCAAAAATGGAGAACATTGATAAACCAGTGAGTCGACTCGGTTACTCGGTGATTTTTCAGGATTAACTCGGTCGAGTAAGCGCCCGAATAAAGACTGCCCAGTGTTTGGTTGGGGACAGTGGGCAAGAAAAAAACAAAATTTTGCCACGTGGCGATCCTGTTGAACAAATTTAAGAATTTCTAAAATTGGATAATATTGTCTTTTCACGTGGGGGTTGGGTACATTATACAGCATGCCGTGAGTGGCAGTATCAATCAGCTGAAAGTGCAATTATAAATTGGGTGGAATCTATATGGACACAACACAACACAACTGACAACCCTAATCTTGTGAACACCAGCTCAAATCCCACAATATCATAAATGTCCTCCACCTAATTCCAAAATTCCATATCACCCATCCACTCCCAGTACAGTTTCAAGGGGCAAAAAAGTCATCGCTCTAAACCAGTTCCCTCCCATGCCTGCACCAATCACGAGCCAAGCCCCCATCTAAACCATATCGAACTTGGACCAACCAACTCGCCGGGGTCAACTCGGCCAAGACCCTAAACCAGCCCGCGCGGACATGTGGCAGGCATCCAAAAAGGCCAAGACTCGGCCGAGTCAGAAACAGACCCGGTCCCATAAGCGACCTCTAAACCCCTCTCTCCCCAACAACAAAATAAAAAACCAGAAGCGTTGATATGTATCGAACTTACAGGCGCAGGTAATGGACGGCTAGGGTCATCAGGGTCTGAAGCCCCAGAGAGGTCGTCAACGTCGGACGAGAAGTTGAGGAGGTCGTCGAGTGAGTCCATTTCTAGAGAGAGAAACAAAGGGTTTTTGGTTGGGTTTTGAAGAGAGAGAGAGAGAGAGAGAGGTGGGAGAGCAAAAGGGTTTTCTAGTCTCTTGGTTTATAGAAAAACTATATCATCATATCATAGCTTTCAAGTTTGATGAGGGTTTTTAGGTGGGAATGAGGGGCTGTGAAATTTTCTGTCTATAACTTTTTAATATTCAATCTCTTATTTTTTGGTAACGTATTGAGGAAAAAAGGAAAGCTAGCCTAATTAGTGGTACGTTTATGATACTCCCCGACCAAATTAAATTTTTTTTTTTTTACAGTTGTATGCATAATATATTTTGTAATTAAAAAAATAAATATTCCCTTATTACGTACAATATTTTACATGTTTCAGTTGTATCTCATATGATATGTTAGTGTTTATAAACACACTAAAGTTCATGGAAAGAAAAAATAAGCACACAGCACAGCACACTAAAGTAATGTGCACATGAGGAATAAAAATTGGAAGGAATTTGTGTCTTATAAGTTATAATAATAATTTTTTATTATATTAAAAGAAATCAAACTTTTCACTTTATATTCTAATTCTAGCATATCATTTCGTTCTTTTTTATTATTTGGATTAACTGGACTTTATAATTAAAAATAAAATTGTTTGAAATTACACTAGCATGTTAACTCATATATTTTTTTTTCACTTATAATTATCGTGTTAGTCTACAAACCAATTTTATTGAACTTAATTATTTCTCATTTATAAAAAAAAAAATCTAAATAATATACACATGGACAAATGGTTAGATGTAACTATGTAAATAGAGAGAATGTGCAAGGGCATTATGGGGCGAAATTTTGAATTTAGGGGTGTGGGCTGAATGTAAACGCCATCGGCCAGCCTTAAGTGGACGACCTCAACGAAGCATCGCTCCCATCTAAATGACACGTCATTGCACCAATAGGAATAGAACACGTAACTAGTTGATTATTCAGTTTTTTTATTTTTTCATTTTGATATATCTTTTGACAGTTTGACCCCACTTTTGACAACTACGTGGCTGCGGCCATCTTGGAGATTGGCTCCCCCTTTAGCACTCCAAACTGGATTTGAAATGCGTGGGCCCATTACTGCTGGCTAGTGACATGTTAGATTGGGGTAGTGGGCCAGTGCCTACGTTTTGTAAATAAAATTATGAAGGCTTAATTATGTTTTTACTGCCCAATTTCAGTTGATTTTCACATTATTACTTAAGTCCCGTATAGGAATATAGAATTAGATAGGATATAATAAATGATAAAATTATGTGTATTTAAAATAAAAGTTTTTAACTTTAAAAAAGAAAATGAGAAGGAGATAGATTAATTATAAAAGAAAACTTATCATTTTCAATTCTTCTCAAAATGGTGAAATTAGGAGGGATAAGTTTCTTATTATAACTAATATATCTTTTTCCTTCAAATTACAAAATATCATTCATCTTTTGCTTTAAATACATATGATTTTTTTATTTATCCTATATACCAAATGAGACATAGATGTTTATTTGTCCTATTTGACTACTTACACTTTTTTTATTCATTTCG
>QANT01001645.1:0-13969 GCA_003254885.1 Purshia tridentata | reverse complement strand
ACAATATAAGGACCTCTCCACCCCCTTCAAATTTCTCATCAACCCCCACCACAACACACCGCACCACCACAATTCACACGTCTCTTTAGCTCTCCTCTCAAACCCAATCACATAGTACAAGTTGTTATTCAAATGGCTATCAAAAAATCAAACAAGCTACCTCAGACAGCGGCTCTGAAGCAAATTCTCAAACGGTGCTCGAGCTTTGGGAAGAAAAATGGGTACAACAATAATGGGGAGGGTCTTCCTGATGATGTCCCCAAAGGTCATTTTGCTGTGTATGTTGGGGAGAACAGAAGCAGATACATTGTTCCCATTTCATGGTTGGGTCACCCTGAGTTTCAAAGTCTGCTCCAAAGGGCTGAGGAGGAGTTTGGGTTTAACCATGACATGGGTTTGACCATTCCTTGCGAAGAAGTCGTTTTTCAGTCTCTAGCATCAGTGATCAGATAATTAGACAAAGGTTAATCAGCTAAGAAATTGAGGAGGATCGGAGGAGGCCGGAGTTGTTTGATAACAGAGAGATGAAGCAAAATGTGCTTCAAGATTCTTCCATTAATCTTTATGTTGATATTGTGATGTATGTACTGTTGCTTGCATTAATCGTGTGGCTCTGACCCGGGTTAATTTAATTATTAACACTTAATTAATTAATTGGTGATTGTATATTGATGCATATATATATATATATGTAAGCAGTTTTTCGGCCTCAGTGATCATGTGTTTTGTGTCCTTTTTAAAAGGACTGACATAATTAATGAAAGAATTATTCAAGGGAGTTCTCCAAGCTCTCTCTCTCTCTCTCTCTATAATATATATGTATCAAGATGAAAAGGTCATGGAGCACTTGCATGTAATCCATGATGAAAGAGTTGACGTACTGGTATTGCTGACTCTATATCACTTACATTATTGATATATTATTGATATGAAAATTACATATTTAATGCAAAGGTGAGAAATTAACTTTGTNTATTTAATGCAAAGGTGAGAAATTAACTTTGTTATTATCGTTTTTTTTTTTTGTGGGTAGCGACTTTAATAAAAATATAGACAATTAAGAGAATTCAATTTATATATAAAGGATAATGTAATTTGTTATTAATGTAATTTGTTTCAATTGATTTACAAGCTTTCATTTTAAGAAATCGTTTATGTCTTGGTTAGCATGAACCTTAGCTTCAATATTGGCATAGATGGAATGGGTTAAAGGATAAGATCATTCTAGGTTCGATATCTTAATTTGTAAGCAAATAAAAAAAGAAGAAAACCGCACCAAAGTTCAATTAGTGAACTAATACAAATTATAATAAGCAAAAATCTAATAATGCAGAAAAAAATAAACCCCATTTATCTAACCATCAAATCATCACTTCAATAGGAGATATTGAATGAAGTTTCAAGAGTTTATGGTTCTCTGTACTAATAAGATTATGTAAATATTGAGTATCACTATATATGCTAGCTTGCGATGAGGGTAATTCGGTGGTAGATGACATATCGCATGTTATTATAAATGTATTTAAGGATATATATATATATCCTTCTTGATTTAAATTATGATGGAGAGATAGGTTTCCTTAATGGATTTATTGTTGGGTTGCTTATTTTGTATTGTTCTATGTCATGTAATTCGTTTTATCTTTTATATATATACGGTGGATTTATCTTCCATCATATATGATGATTGGTTGACTACTTTTATCACTTTTTAATTAGTTTCATATAGTACAAATTAAGTATGTAATTAATTAGTTTATGATGACCCCATATTCACTAAACAATCCTTCTAATTAATTGATTGTAGGCCTTGGCAACGTTTTACTAGAACTTTGTACTTATTTGTTAGTTGGAGACACCCACACGGCATAATTATTTGATTTTTCTTCACAAACGTACAATCTTCATGTACCTGCTTCACATAATTTGTGGAAGTCACTCACAAAAACAAACCCACATCCCTCTCTAATTAATTTCATGCAATTGGATATGTATAAAAAATTATTTTCTATGAGAGAGTTTGACAACATAAAATATATGTAAATATAAATAAATATATAAGTATGCATCTTATATGTTGCCAGAGTATAAATCTATATACACATGCATTTAATTAAAAAAATCAACATAATTAATGATTCTCTCTCTCTCTCATTTAACAATTAAGAGTATACTAACCCAAGTTTTTCTCCAAACTCTAGTGCCAACCACAGAACAGCATTATACTCCACCATGCAAAGTACGTCTTCCAACCAAAGCCATGGCAAAGATATATATGTCATTATTAAGAACCCAATTTTATGTGGAGTCCAAGGCACATATATAGATTGGACAATTACCATTGTTATTCAACCAATAAAACCTCACCAGTTTAATGGTTTTGTAACTTGAACTTGGGTCCCCCATATTAGACAACTACACTATATTTCCACCACCTTTTTAGTCCTAATCTTTAATATCAGTGACGCATTTAGACCTCTCATACACGCATATATGCTTGTATGCTTAATTAATTCATTATTGGCCTCCATTTTTGTAGGTGTACCTTTGGGCCACGTCTCACATACAAGTGTCTCATTGTCCACTTTGAATTTGGACAATTAGCTGGAAGGCTCATATTAATCATACTTGATCATTTAATTACTAGCTACCTAGATATGTCTCATGCATCTTACATATATATATATATATATCCTAATTAATTAATATTCCTGGTTTAATTATGGATTAATTAATTGATTGTTCTTGTCTCTAATAAATCTTACATAGTACGGCATGCACAGACCATGCATATATGCATACATGCATCATTAATTTGGACGGTACACAAATTAATTCCTATCCAATTTGAAGTGTCCAACTAAGTAATTGCGTTTACAAATATGTAAGCTTATTTTGGGAGAAAGGGATTGGTAACCACACTATATAAAGCAGACAAAGCTCACATGAGAATGTTGTGATCAGCAAAAGAGGCCATAATCTTTCACATCGATCATCTTTTTCTAAACACCATTATTAGGGTCCAAATTGAAACAGAACTACACATTTTACTTCCTTATTTATTATACAGTTGCTTGGTTGAGTTTTTTGTTGTATGTCAATCACCATTAAATAATTTACCAATATATTATTCTATTTCTTTCTTCTTCTTTTTTCTTTTTTCGGCAAAGAACCCTAAGGCCTTCTACTATCGTAAAGCCATTTTTTGATAGCCAAATGTCATTTTGGGTGTTGTAATAGTGCTTTTTGGGTATTAGTTCTACTATGGTGCTGATACTCATATTTAGGTATCAGAATTTTGTATCTAATTAAATTATGCCTAATATTAATTAAATGACCTATAATTTGAAACTTATAACTTAAATATTTATGAAAATTATACCATTAGTTATATTTTAAAAAAACTTTAATTTAAGATTAATATTGAATATATTTGAATATTTTATTTGTTTACCCAAATTAAAATTTATCTATTTTATTACTCAAAAACAATTTAACACAGCATAATTTTTTTTGAATTTTTCTATTGTATAAATAAATTTTCATGTTTAAAAAAAGAAAAACATTTGGTACATCAAGTTGTTGGTTCCAACAGTCACCTGGCCCCTTCATTTTGAAACCAAAAAAAATGCCCATTACTTTTATTGTTGCAAGCTGTATGGTGGGGCCACTTATAAACTTTTGTTGTTGCCTTTTCACTTTCTCTCTCTTTCACATGGGTTGCTACACACCCAAAAGCAATTTAGCTTTTGACATTAGCTGATACTCAAATATCACTTTCACTATAGCATTTAAGCCATTTTGGCCATTAGTTTCCGACCCACAGTGGCTATTTGATAGCCAAAATGACTTATGGCCATCACTATGCCGGTGCATAGCAGATGGCCTAACACACATCCATATATAGCCAAGTTATTGAAACTTTTTTTGAACTAATAAAAACTGACTACATAAGATCCCAATGAATTAAGAACCATTTGTTTTTTTTTCAATAAAGCTACGATACCAAAGTGATTGACTCATTCCATATTAAAAATAATCGCAAAAAATCTTCTGATAATTAATATATGAAACAGCCATCGAATTAGCCTCCATGTCGATCGGAACCTTTACCTAGCAAGTTACAAATTCTGCCTCGGTAGGAAATGATACAAACGTGACCAACAACGAATTAATTTGGAAATAAATGGCATTACAAAAAATATATATATCATAGGGATATGCTATTGTATAATTTATAGCAATTAAAGCAATTAATAACCAGAATTTTATATCAGTACTGAATTAAATTTGTTTTGTGTAGTATTAAGAAGGTATGATATATACGGTGGCATACGGAACTTAAAACGTACAGTTTGGCATTTGTCCAAATTAATGAGTTTATGCAGCATGCTAATCTATGTATCTAACTAATTAATTAGCACATATAGTAGCTTGCTAATTAAGCTTCCTCATGAAACCATTGTCTCATGAGTAGAGAGATATTCTTTCTGCATTTAACTTTCCTATATATCACTGGACGGCCCACCAATATCTCAGAGAGGATTCCAAAAATCTAGAGATTTTTTGCTCTATTTAAGTTGGTTTTTCAAGAACCCAACATTTTAGATCTTTCCCAACAAAACATTTAAGATTTCATGAAGAGTATTGAATTTACATGGAAGATATTAGTCAGCCACACAGCTTATTCTGATACAGGTCTCTTTCTTTGATCTTGATTGTGCGGACTACAATCTTCCTAGTGACATCTATGGGACTCTCCCACATAAATTTGGTTCATTTTGGTTTTGCATGAAACTGGTTGTTTTGGGTCAGGTGTTGTAGGGTAGGCATGTTGGGTTCATGCACACAGAGAGAAGTGAACCTACATTTTCACTGTCAATTTTTTTCTCTCTTGCATTTTGGGGTTTTAATTGTTAGTGCTACACAATCATCACAAACCAATTTCGTATCTTCACAAGTTGACAAATGTGATGAAGGAAATATCAAGAATGTCTCCCACAGCTCAAACTGTATCTGCAAGTTTTGCCGGTCTTGTCACAATTCATAAATGTCACTTAATTGCTGCATTATATATATATTATGCTCATTTTTCAGACAAAAAAAGCTCATTTTTCGTTTCTATAATTTCCACATGGTTTGCTTAATTTCTTCCAAACGCGGGTCTTTATAAAATTTAGCAATTTTTCCCTGTTGGTTTATTATACCAATTATCGAAAATAAATTATCCTCTGCTTCTAATTTACATTAACTTCTGGTGCAATTACTCTGAATGAGCATATATTTGAGGTCATAATAGACACGTGTGTGGTCAAGAATGTTGTGGCCAAACCTAGTCTTTCCTGTAAGGCTAACACGTCGAATACGATGCGTGTAAATTTCAATACTCCCCATATCAAAATTAATGACATGGGTCACATCAGGCACATCAATGCAACCAGTACATTGTATCTCTTTCACTGCAAACCTTCAAGGCCAATTTCTCTTTGCCCCTGCGTCTTCCCACCATGCAAAGTGGTCACCAAGCTCATCCAGCAATCTCTTTTAGCCTTTCAAGCTTCTCGGATTCCTTGCACATGATGATATCACATTCTGAGGGATCAAATCAGTCGTCTTTCCAACTGTGCTAATTGTAACAGGGTTTGTCAAGTACTTCCTGGCAAGCCACTCGAGAGCAGGTGGCACTGAACATGTAAGTGGCTCTGTAGACCTTCTTGTTGTCAAGCTCTTCATCCTCCTTCTCAGGTTTTAAATTGCCGGAAGGCATTGAATGCAAGACACCCACAACATGCGACGCAAATCCCATATCAACCATCCTATCAAACCCCTCTTCAAGCACTCAAACAAACGCCCTGGAGTGGCAATCACAACCTCACAACCTTGCCTAAGTCTAGACCCCTGCTCCTCAATTGACTGCTCATAAACAATGGAGACCACATTGATAGCGCAGCCTTTGCAGTCTCAATCTCAATCTACTTCACAAGCTCAGGAGTAGGGGCCAAAACAATGGCATAAGGCCCTGTTGCAGTCCCGCCGGAATTGCCGCCATCCGAACCAGTCATAGAATTAAATGTTGAAGAATTTTGAGTTCATACTTTCTAGGAGTCCTTAGTTTCTTGAGAACTTTTTTGGGTGCCAATAGAATTTAGTCTCGTAAAAGGTGGGTAGGATGGACATTTAGTAAATGATAATATTAATAACACCACTTTAAAAGTAATTATTCTTTAAATTATATTAAAATTGGCACACTCAAAGAATATGAGTAAAAGCATGAATGATCTCCTTACGGACTAGGAAGGAAGAAACGCCACCAAGCCCACATAACCACTTTATACGATTTCTTTTAATATTCGCATTCAATATATAATAATAATCAGATAATTAAGCTAATCATTCTTAAACCAATTTGGGCTTACAGTGTTTCTCTATTTATGGGCCATTCCTTCCAGTCTATATAATGCGACTAAGAAAATTGAATGGTTCATCCATTGTCCGGATAAGGTACGAAGACAAGTTATAGAGCCTAGAAACAAACAACATTATTTTGAAAAAACAAGGAACATTTCTTAGACTTTCTCATTAATCTTTGCAAATTGCCTCATTAATTCCAAAAAGGTAAAAACCACATTCCTTGTGTTTCAAGTCTCAAGGGCTCCCCAAAATTCTGTATGGAAAACTAGAAAAAAGAAAGAAAAAAAGGGACTGAATGTATTTAAAGAAAAAAGGACCGAATGTGTATGATTTTTCGGGTCGACCAGGTTTGTCCGACCCAATGCCCACTACCCTCATAATGTCCTCCCAGTATTAAGTCCACTTAGTTTCATTCTCTTGACACACTGGGCCTCCACAATGTTACCGGTCCTCCACTGGAAGGACATATCCATATCATGCTGGAAAGAGCAATTAACACCATGACGGCAACCCTTGGAGCTTTTAAAGTACATGCAAGGTTTTGATTTCTTGTGTTTCAGTTCTCCTGGTTTACAGTTTAGAATTTTCAAGTCCATGAGGTGATTATGATTGTTACCGTTTTGTGCAATAATGGGATGATGATGATCTTGGGGTTCATGCTTTTCTGCCCCATGTTGCCTAATGAGGTTCTTATAGTAGTTCACATCCTTCACAATTCTGGCTTCCTTGACTGGGAAAGATGATGGTAAGGGAGCTCTATTCCGCTGGGTCATTGCACTTAAAGTGGGTGGTTGTACCTGATTTGGCAGCCTAGGTAACATAACAGGGTTGGATTGGGGAACAGACGAGGAAGGCAATGGTGCTGGTCGCTTTACCATGGAAACCGGTTGAGGAGGGATTGCATTCAAAGTAGTTTCCACTGTACCTGGCATTTGGCAGAAGTTTCCATTTGCAGTCCATTGCATATCAGATTTTTGGAGGGAGGAGGGAACTGGCGGAATTATTGTCTTTGGCCTGGGTGCAGTGAGTGCATTGATTGATGCAATTCCTGCACTGACTTGTGGTCCATGTTCATTAACCAATTTCTGGATCATTTTCGGGTCCCTTAGAATTTTAATGAGCAAACCTGTGTCAATCAAACTTCCCTTCTCCGTGCTTTTCATGATTGCGGTAAATGCAGCAAAAGCAGCAGCCGTAACATCTGCATCTTGATTAGGCAACTGTCCTAGTACAGGTTGTTCACTAGCAAGTTGGTTCAAAGCGGGAGAGTTGCATTTAGAAGCATCTGAAGTTCCAGATCCCAACAGACCTTGAGGCAAGGCTGGTCGCTGAGAGCCTACAATGGTGCTTACTGGTGTTTCCAGGTCAGATGGGAAATCTGGGGACTCTTCCTCTTCAATTGGAGTGAGAGGGACCAAAGGAGTGAGGCTATCATCATATTGCTCACCTTCTACATCCGAAGAAACAAAGGGGCTGTACAGGAGGGAAAAGATGATCAAGCTCAATTATGTTAAAAACACTAATAACAAACATATTTCCAGATTTAAGACAGAAAACTTACCTAGGAGGAATTGAAGAAAAACGAGGATAAACTGCTTCCAGCACTCTCATCTCCCTCCATTTTTGAGCTTTGGCTTCCTCACTTTCCTCACCAGCTGCTACACTCCAGGTCTGACTCATAGCAAACTGCTCAAGAGAAATAAACACAAACATTTGAATCAACTCAATTCAGATTACAGACCAGATAAAAAAAAGGCATGAAACAAATATATTTTTCTCATTCATACTAAATCATAATTTAAAAAAGATCGAACATCTGCCAACCTTAGGGGGGCATTGCCATTGAATCCGACGGATGTGGGAAAGTTTCACTCTTGATTGGTCCACAGAGAAACTACCTTCAAACCCAGGAGGTAAATCATTAGACTCCACAGAATTTGAATGCAAGATGCATGATGCCTTTGCTTGAAAATGATCTTGATATTTCAGGCCAGCTTCCACAGGACAATCCTCAGAAGAGAACAACTTGACCTATTTAAAACCAAGATTTAGTCAGGTACAATTAACAGATGAGTGAAAATAATCAGTAACATTTCCCACAAAAGATTGGAAAGATAATTTTTGACACAAGAAAGAATGTATAAGGATCATATTTAAAAAAAAAAAAGTATCTGAAAGCAGGAAAAAATGAAAAGACGGTTTCGCTTTTTATAATTAGTTTTACTTTAGGGTTATTCTGCAAATTTCAAAAAAGCCCCATCTGAGAATGCATACCTGCAGGGCAAGACCAAACTGATCATGACATTTCACATTTTCATCATGACAGTTCACATTATTATCATGACAGCTCACATTTTCTCACTGACTGCGTTTGTTTATAAAGCCCTCTAACATTAGTAGAAAATTGTAATGACTTGCATCAACTAGACTACTACAATGGCTTAACATGTTCAGTGGTGAGCTGTAAGTCCTACCCATACAAAAACCTCGAGTTAAACCAGACCTTGTTAAATATTACAAATTTATCATTTGCAACATAGCTCTCAACCTGTACATAAAAAATATTGCTATCAACAGAAGTGACTTCTAAGGTCCATGTTAAACCAATCTGCGTCATATTTCATTATTCTTGCAAGCAATCATCTAAGCCCCATGGCCATCTAAACTTTCTATACCTAATAACTAGTCATACAATAAACATTGACTCAAACCCAAACAGAAGTTTTATGAAATTATTCTTGCTTTGGGTGAGAAACTGTGCTCCCCATCCAGTCGTATTATAACCATGACTCAGTAACTAGAATACAGATGGACCACTTATATGCAATAAGGCTCATCAAACTTACAAACCAATTGTGTCTAGATTTCATTATGTGGACATTAATATTACAGAATTCCCCACTATTCTATATATAGAGGATATTAAATATCTAAAGGCAGACTGTTTTTTGTCTCTGCCAGAACATAAAATACACTACTGGAATCTCAGGCAAAGTCCAGGTTTTAGCATTTAGTTTCTAATAAAGTAGATACTCTTTGCTTATATTTATTATGACTTGAAATAAACGGACTTCACCATATATGTGGCACACTTATCTTTTGGAGATGAACACCCTAATCCCAGCATATAGATAGTATGTGCTTATGACCCTAGCTTTTGTAGGATTTGATTTCCAATTTATAAATCATACTTAGTAGTAAATTGCAACAATTTCTTGCAACAAAGAGTTAAGTAGGCAATTCCATACACTCTCTCTTTGATGGATTAGTTCAACCACAATCAAAATTCTGTTTCACACAAGCTCAGATAACTGAAAAATTATCACTAAATTAGCTATTCACAATAGTGATGGCTATTAGACATTATGTAATCTTATGGAAATATTAGTGACATATAATGGCACGAATCCTTCTCTAATGCCACGTGCAGTTACGGTATTAATGCGGGATGCGAGAGAGCGTTCGAACGCTTTTTCACATCCCCCATTTCTCGTCTCGCATTAGAGGAAAATTGATAATAACATACAAGGAATATTTTCTACTACTTATGTCTAGGATTATTAATTATGAACATACTATTAATTGTGAAAAATATTTGCGTAATCAGGAACTTCTGTTCCTTGATTCAGAAACTCTCCTCACCCAAGTATAAGGCATCTCAAGTATAAGACTTTTGAATTTTGTAACTCTTAATAAAACTTTTATGTGACTTCTTTCCATTCAAGAACTTGTGTCTCGAAATGATACTTTTATGTGACTCTATCTGATCTTAGAATCTGTTGATCCTTGTTATTTCTGCATTTTAGGGCATTTTCAATAATATCATTTAATTTATTAATATGGCTGGAAGACTTCATGGATTATAGATTTTATTAGCAATCAAATCAGATTTATTCTGTCGATACCTGCTATAATTTTGTTGATCCTTCTTCTAGTTCTTTTGTAATATAGAAAACAGAATTTTGGCATGCTACGTACACCTTCAATAAGATCATTCAATTGATTAATAGGGCTGAATGACTTCATGAGTGGTATGCAGGAAATAAGCCACAAGGGCCATTCTAGTAGCAACATACTGGTCTTTTCATTGATTCAAGCCCTCATCACACAGACCAATATTGCCTTGGCTTTCACTTTCTATCTTTGTCTCTTTCTTTTGTAGTATTTTTATGGATTTTATTTTTGGTAGTATTTGTTACTGTTGCATGAATTTAATGCCCACGTATCTGATTTCACAATTAATTAATTAGTTAAATATTAACAACAGTGATGGAATGAGTTTTTCAATTTTCTGATGAGGGTTATAATCAAATGTCATCCAAATCCAATTAAACCCAACTGTGAACACCATTGAAAAGCTTCAAATGATGAAAAAGTAAATACAATATTTCCAACACAATAAACAAAGACGCAAAATTTAATAAATCATGTTAACAGTCATTTTCTGTCATTAATTAAAGGGGAAAATATTCATAACTTGGAAAGAAAGCTAAGGATCAAGCATTTTCTCACTTGCCAAACAGAAAAAAAAAATTCGCATCAAATCTCTAAGAAAAATAAAAACCTAAGCCCAAGATTCTAAGATTTTGCGATTATACCTGACAAAGATTGACTCCAGGAGCCCAAGAAACTCTGTTTGATTTCCTCGACCGCTTCATATTCATTCTCATAGTCATATTAACTCTAGCGCTTCAATTTTACCAGTATAAAATTTCGTACTAATCGCAGACAAAAATCTAAATCAGATTCGTAAAATCGGTTTATATATTTTTGAAACCCTAGCCAACCTAACAAACAAAGAGCAGTGCCCTAATTTTAAAGCACACGAAGAGAAAGACGATGCGTCGCGAGAGATAGAGAGAGAGAGAAGCAATTGTTGATAGCCTCTCTGGAGGTTTTCCTTTTTGTTTTCGGTTTCCTAATTTTCCGATTTCTCAATTATGACGGCGTATTTGTCTTTGGGGAATTTACAGCAAGACAGCGCACTCCTGCGTTGATTGGGTGTTTGTGGCCTTGGTACGGTCACTGCTTACTTGGCCTTAAAGCTTAGTTGGATTTTAGTTTGGATGGGAATGGACGGCTCTGATTTTGTCTCGTTATTTTTCAAGTTGGAAGGGGTATAAATATGGGAGAGATTGGCTTGGCCAGGTGGGCCATGGTTACCTATATGGTTTAGGACTTTAAATATTAGGATTAAATGTTGTCGGCAGAACTTTTTTTTTCTTAATATTTATCGGAAGAGAAATGTTATTCATTTTTTTCAAATCTATTTTATCTATAGATCTTTTTATTTTTTATTTTTATTTTGTATCGTAAATTTATGATTAGAACCTGTTTATAAATTAGATATAATTATAAAAATCATTTCTACAAAAAATTAACTAAATTAAAAATTATTTAATACTTTAAATATTAGGATTAAATGTTGTCGGCAGTACTTTTTTTTCTTAATATTTATTGGAAGAGAAATGTTATTCATTTTTTTCAAATCTATTTTATCTATAGATCTTTTTATTTATTATTTTTATTTTGTATCGTAAATTTATGATTGGAACATGTTTATAAATTAGATATAATTAGAAAGATCATCTCTACAAAAAATTAACTAAATTAAAAATTATTTAATTGTGTAACTGCAATTAAATCAATAAATAACCTCAAATCTTATTTAATAAGAAATTCTCTTATGAGCATTAACAATACAATAATAGGAGCTATAAAAGTGAGAGAGCATTTAACTGCTTGACCAAGGTTCATTTTTTCTTAAGGGTACTTCCCAAAACATATTTCGTGGAAATGGGGGTGGCTATGAGCCACGGTGTTAGGGGTTTGAAGCTAATATTTTCATGTTTCCATGGAAAACAAAAAGTTAATATTTTTATGACATTAAAACTATAAATGTCATAGATAATTTTTTGTAAGGATAATATTGACTGTAGACTTAAAAGATAAACGGGTGGAATCCTATATAAAATAAGTTCTATTAAAAATTTGTGTAAAAGATAAAGATGTCATGTATCCTCTCTCTCTCTCTCATGTAAAAGTACCCATTTTTTTGTTTTAGGCCCAAACAGTCAATGCCCATGCATATAGCTCTGTCTTATACGAAAATGGTAATGAACTGTGTTCTTGGACAAGCCAGCCACTATATGGAATGAGCCCAATATAAGCAAAGACCACGACCTGAACGAGTTTCTATATGATTAATAATAAAATTTAAAATCAATTAAAAACAACCCCATCTCTGTTGAATTTAAAAGAACTTTCCATTTTCAAATACCAAGGCTGGATTACTGGAACAATGAAATATGATAATGCACCGCATTCAACATTCAACATTCAACATTCCACATTCCACACCCCCACAATGCTAATTTTTTGACTAAAATCAAGGGGATATGACAAATTTGGTCATATGATTTATGCTATGATAGCTATCTTCCATTTAAGTTAATATATATGATTTTTTACGATAAAATCTTCGTGATTGTCATGTGAGTCACATATATGATTAGTATTTATTTCTCACATACTAGTGTATTTCTACATTTCTCCATTCAAATTTTTTTCTAATTATTCTTATTGTACTATGTGATTTTATAATCAAAATCGTTCATTTTTTAGATTATCTTATAAAGATCATCCATATAAAATTCAATTAAATTGCAAATCATTTAGCTGCAAAACTATTATCAAATAAACGGTTAATGAGGCCTATTAATCAAAATTGTTTGTTTATGTGATAATATTTATGAGACCAAATAATTTTTAATTTGGTTAATTTTTCTCTTAGATAATCTTTAAAGGACGTTTTACATAATAAATGGTTATGTTCATAAGATTACACTACAAAATAAGAATAATTTTATATTCAAGTATACGACGGAAAAATAACCAATTAGAAACTTACATACGAAAATTACCTTAATTATTATAATCAAATCAATGACAATCATATCATTGCACAATCAAATCATAATCATAATCAAATCATTGACAATCATAATCATAATCAATGACAATCATACTAACTCTTAGTTTGTCATTGCACAAATTGAAGGGCAAATGACCATTTTCGCCGTTGTAGTTTGACCCTTGAGGAAGAATATCGGTGAAGGCTAAGGAGGTTTTTAGTTAGCGAGGCATTTCCACATAGTGTTAAATTAGAAAGGAGTAGATTGGATTCTATAGTCCCACCTATAGTAATATTATTCTTACCATGTTTTTATACCATATTTGTTATATTATCTATGTGTCATTATTGTACTGGAAATGATATTTCCTTATTATTAGGTTTTTATTTTTATTTTGTTAGTGTCCAATATATGAATGGCATATAGATTGCCATGTAAAATAATATAAAATTATAATATAAAAATATGATAAATATAGCATTATTGTCTCCCTTCAACATAACTTAGTCTCCAACCAAACGCATGATTAGTGTCTTATTTAAGACAATCCCCTTTTTTTTTTTGGCCACGAAGACTATCCCCGTTAATCATGTGTTACAAAGATGTTAGAATATCTTATGTGATGTTAAAGTCACAAAAAAAAA
>QANT01001644.1:0-54766 GCA_003254885.1 Purshia tridentata | reverse complement strand
AGCCGTTTAGGTATAGTGAAAATTAAAGAGGGTGAATGTGAGTTTATATGCATGCCAACTTCCCAAAATTGAAGCAAATTAATTATGTATATGCTTAGGATGATGTTAACGACTCCTATTTCACCCATAAAAAAGGACTTATCTTCTCTCCAAAGTATGGAAACAATGTTTCTTAAAGAACATAAGTGAGGAAAGTGATGAATAAAATAATTATGTAAATAGATAATAATTTTACTAGCTCTTGACTCTTGTAAAAGGTATTCATCCTATTCTCTATATTTTATAATTGGTTAAACGGGTGGTGATGGGCGGTGAAGGAGGAAACCCAAATCCGAGCTGTCAACTATTGCGTGGATCGGGTGAAGACTAANGACTAAATGGGTGGCGGCTCGGGCGGTAAGCGGTGGTGGGCGGGTTGATGCCCACCCTTACTTGCTCTAATACTTCATCTCATACCCTTGTATAGTTTGACAAGTTTGACAAATTTGACCAGAACAAAAAGAACAATATTTGGGTCACCCCTTTAGGGTACCTCAAGGTCACCCTACCCTTAAAATCATAATTTCGGTAATATTGGTGCATAATCGGAACCATTCATATTTTAGATAATCTATTATAGATCAACTATGCAAAAAATCAACTTAATCGAAAATCGTTTGATTATATAATTGTTGTCAATTAAATAGAAAAAATAAATGGTTTCAGATTAAAGAGTGATTTTTTGACCAAACTGTTGACTTTTTATATTTAATTGACCAATTCTACAACCAAACGATTTCCGATTGAGTTGATTTTTTGCATAGATGATCTATAATAGGTAATCTAAAATGTGAACGGTTCCGATTATGCATTGGTATTGTCAAAATTAAAATTTAGAGAGATAGAGTGATCTTGAGGTTCCCTCAAGGGATGACCCAAAAATTGTTCTTTTGATAATAGGTGATTATAGTAATTTCACAAATATAACAAAATAGGTATGCAAATAGAAACACTCTTTAGAACTCACTCTTTTTACAAAGAAAACAGCACCAATTAATTTTAGGCTTAATAAGTTGAAGCATCAGCCCATTAAATGGCCTTTCTCTGCAAGAAACAAAATATTTTCCAGCCCAATTTTAATTCACAAATGGGCTTTGAAGCTGCCGGATTCAGGGGTTGTTACTCATAACCGAAACGGCGCCCTTTCTTTGGTCGAAACGACATCGTAGAAGGTTTTGAGAGCTCTTTACCCACTAGGGTTTCTCCTTCCCTCCTTCCTCTCGTTCATTCAATCCCACTCCCTCTCTCGACCTTACTGAATCTTCAACCCACAATCCCGTTCGAAACCCACCAACCCGTTTGAAGCTCCATCACCGTCTGTGACTTGTCTGCGTCTTCTTGCTCAGTAAGTAGTTTATTTTTATAATGTTTCGGTTTCTTGATTAATTGATTTTTTTTGTTCGTATATTATTCCTTTTTATCTGTTGAAATGTTGTTAATTATTATGGTCTGGGTTCGTGAATAATTGAAATTTTCGTGTCTGTAAGCATGCTATTACTTATCTTCGAAATTTGAATTTTTTGGTTATATTACATTGAATTTCCTTCGTCTGTAAGTTTGTTATGTTGAACTTCCAGAAGTTCCAGCTCTAATTTAATCCTCAGAATGCTAATATTAACACCATTATTTTGGAGTTTTTATGTCTCCCGGTTTTCCATTTCTTTTAATTTTTTTCAAATAAAGCTGCTTGCTGTTTGTCTGCATATTGCTCATTTAGTGGTTTTATTTTATTTTATTTTATTTTATTCTGTTGGATGATTATAAGCAGATGCTTAAATATGTTTTAGTAATGGGTAGCTGCTTTCTGCGTTGGTTGTTAATTTCTTGGTGGATAATTATATCTACTTAGCTGCTTAATTATGGCTTAGTGATTGAAATTTCTTTGTGGCTACCTCTTTGTTGACACTAATTAGAAATATGACTTTTATTTATCTTTGTGGTAATATGAAGTAGCAGATTTATATAATGCTTCAATTTTTTATTTTTTTTTCGACAGAAAGAAATATCATCCAGTCCAATCCAACTCATGTTAATTGGATTGGATCATAATCTCAGATTGGACTACAAGCTGAACAATATTGGCCAGGATTGAGTTTTGCTAAAAATTAAAGGTCTTAAACCGAGGAACTTGATTTTTCACTACACTCATGTGGGATTCACTGAAAACTATAGGTGTTGTTTGAGAGAGGGGTTATATATGTTGGGCGCACACAATAATTTTTCTTTTAATTGTAGTGACAGACCATAATTGTTTTTTTTTTTGGGTGGCTGAAAATGGACAGTTGAGATTGTGCCAGAGTTTTTCCTTTCTTTATTGTTAGGCTATATGTGTTTTCTCTGCTTTGAAACTTCTCTCAATTTAGTTAATCTTGGTAAATGAGAGGTTCTTAATTGGTGATTGGGCTGTATAAACTAGTCATGGTATAGGCTTTTTCATTTTGATTTGCTTCACAATTTCATCTGCATGAAATTAAGGTTAAGAGATATATTTGTTTGTGTGAGAGAGAGAGAGAGAGTTATGGAATTCTTTGTGCTGATTTAATTACTTCAGCTAAACATCCCTGCAAAAAAATTTATGCTATCTGACACACTTTGCAGATGAAGAAAAAAACAGAAAAGCACGCCTCCGGTTCCTATCCAAATCTTGATTTAAAGTCTATTATCCATCAGCATTCTCAATTCTTCGACAAGATAGTTGAGCTCATCCCTGCTAGGTTCTATCTACCTGTTGATGATGACGAGAAGCCATGGTTTCAGGGCCTCAGCAAGTCTGCAAAGGCTTCAGCAAAGAAGGAAACAAAGGAAAACATTAAGAAGGCTCGAAGAAATCGATTGGATCCAGAAAAGTCTTCTACGACAACCCTTGATTTGCTAAAGCAAAGTTTGGAAAAGGAGAAGTCAAACGATGAGAGTGACAGTGAGGAGGAAGTGGAGATTAAACCTGTGGTTCCTGGTCTGGAGGGTGATGACCGGTCAGTGACATATGAAGAACTCCAGCAACGGCTTCGTCGTAAGATTGAAGAGTTTCGGGCTGGTCGGAATTGTGGAGGTTCAGAGAGAGCAAGGAAGAGGAATGAGAGAAATGAGAGATATGAGAAGACAGGAACTGATGAAAAGAAACGGAAGAGAGAAGCTGTATCTGATGAAAAGAAGCCTACTAATAATTATTCAGTGGATAAAGTGGAGAAAGATGCTGCAGAGGCCTCGAAGGAGCTCGCATTCAGTCATGTCAAACTTGGGGACGAAGATGAGCTCGGGAAGAATAAGAAGAGGAGAGTGTCAAAGTTGAAGGAACTTGAGAGGGCCAAAAAGTTGGAAGAAGCAAAGAAAGATCCAGAGAAAGGCGAGATTATCTCAAAGAAGCATTCATGGAAGGCAGCAACGAGTAGAGCTGCTGGGATTAAGGTTCATGATGATCCTAAATTGTTGAAACAAAGCATACACAAGGAGAAGAAGAGGCATGAGAAGAATGCTGAGAAATGGAAGGGAAGGGTTGAGAGCACACACAAGATGAAAGCAGAGAAACAGAAAAAGAGATCAGAAAATATATCACAGAAAGTTAATGAGAAGAAAATGAGAAAAATTGCAAAGAGAGAGAAAAAACTCATGCGGCCAGGATTTGAAGGGCGCAAGGAAGGTTATCTCAATGATAGTTCATCATAAAGTTCTTATTTTTGAGTGATACGCTTTTGGTATATGGCGTTTTTGTCTGCTTACTTTCACAACATTGAATGGTTTTGTTCTTATAGGGCAGCCCCTCCCTTCTCCTTGAATTTTTATTTTCTTATTTTTTCCAATTGTACTTTCAACTACTACTTAGTAGATGATTATCTGAAGTCCTTTTTGGCCTTAAGAAGTTATCTAATGCTTCTAATTGTTATTGGAGTGTTATACTGCTGCTAACAGGGCCTTATTGCCTTGATGTTTATTTTAATTAAATTAAAATCTATATTATAATAGTATTATTTTTTCTAGATTAAAGAGATTTCATTTCAATAAAGAAAGTAGTTGCATCAAAACTTATTTAAACCCTTCAAACAGGAAGGACACCCCTATAACCAAACTATGGTGTCCCACTTTCCATTGCCAATTTAGCCCCAGCTATGAAAGCATGAGTTCTTCTGTTTTTATTATTTTTTGGCAAGAAAGCCATGAGCTCAAGTTTAACTATTTTAGCCGAGAAACTTCATTGGTAATGCACCATCTGCCAAGTGCTTTGCTGTCTTGCCTAGGTGTTGCCAAGCAAATTAGATTGCAGTTCTACCAGCAAAAAGAGCTTTTGGAGTTTTGGGCCTGAAAATAAAACAAAAGAGCTTTTGCAGTTCTGGGGTTTTGGAATTTTGCCATGAGTGCTCCTCCTTTATACAAGTCATCCAAACCTGGTTGAAAAGATCAGCCACCCTGAGTCAAAACCAACTCATAACTCATCGTCATTGTTTATATCGTGGGATTAATTGCTTGGACCACCCTACTATATTAATTGCTTGAACCCTATTACCTGCAACTTTCAAAAAATTCTAAGTTCTATTTTGAGTTGAATCATAATGAAATTTCTGGTCATAGTTTTTTCATATTTCAAAGTCATTAATGTGATTTGGCAAATGGCAAGTGTTCTTACATAAGGATATATGTGTAGTAAGAGCGACCACTGCACTGTGACATTTGTAAAATGGTAAACACAAGCCAAGTTAAAAGATGATGCTGAAAGCTCAATTAACATGCATATATAGAAGCCATAGTCATCAAACACATTATACACATGATGTTGAAATACAAATTCCCACATATGTGGTACAACATGCACTGGACACCACCTCGATCACTGATAAACACATATATAAACACAACCCACATGACAACAAAAAGGAAAACTTAAAACTTCCACATCAAATTATGAAATACACAGCCCCCCTCCCATAAAAGAAAAAGGAAAGAAAAAAGATGGTTAATCCCCATCTAAATGTGGGAGTTGTAACATTATGATTATGGATGGATCATATCCTAAACAACCCTAGAAGCAGGGACTCCTCCAGCTGCACCCTTATGGATCGGATCTACCCCGCCAACCGGGTAGTCAGTGTCGCGGTAACCAGGGCCATACTTGCTGCTGAAGATCCCAGCATGAATCAACAACACGTACAAAAGCTGAGTGAATGCCAAAATTATTATAAAAGCCTCCAACACCCTCAGCCTCCAGCCTCTGTGTCCTCCAATGTTTATTTCCTTGCATGCCAACCTGTTAAGTATATTAAAATTAACAACAGTAATTAAAGGTCTAATAATTAGGTTGATACAGAGTTCCTTAAAATTAATTGGGTTCAATTCAAGTTACTATTATACATAAAGTGATTATGTGAAGCGAAGTAGAGATTTATAATTACCCAAAGGCTAGTGCAGTTATAGCCCAAGCTAGAATTGATGATGCTCCTGCTGCAGCCAGACTATCACTCCTCCAAGCTCTGATGTGGTTTGCACCAGCCAGCTTTGATCCTATGCCCATCACACCAGCCAATATGGAGAAGATAAGGAAGAACATTGTTGCACCATTTCCTCCAAAACCTGACCCAATTTATTCAAGTATAGCTTAAGTTTAATTTCAACAAAACCCAAAATTTAATTACTATAAGTTAAGTTACACAGAGAGAGAGAGAGAGAGAGAGAGAGAGAGAGCTTACTGGGGTGGTTGGTCTGGCCATTGATGAACCTGTTGAGGCACCAACTAGCAAACCCCAGTACAATAAAATACATGATCAAGTTGAGAAACAGCAATGGAGCTGCAACGTTCCTTCCCACTGTCTGAGCCATATCTGCCTTCAATTCCTTTCACAAATGAAGCAACAAAACTAATGAACACAAAAACCAAGCTCAATCTAGCAACTTCTCCTTGCAATGCTTATGATAATTGACTTTGTTAGTTCTCTGGTAAGAGCAGAGAGGCTGCTTCAGAGGGCCTATATAGAAGAGGCAGGGGAGGTGAAAGTGAAATGGTGTTGGACATGATCAGATACGTGTTGAGCAGCAGGTGCTGCATGTGGATCATTGGTTAACAGGTGGTGGGACACTTGTCAAGCTCTGCTCCTTCTACGTCCCATGAAACCCTCTTTCTGTCTTGGACTCTCATCTCCATGGTTTTAAATTGCAAACGGTGTGCTTTATCCAGATAATGTGTATCTGATCAGCTACACTGCCTCCTAGGCTTGTCCAACTGTACCCTAGTGGGTCCACCCCAAGCAAAGGTCGAAATCAAAATCCCATTTACTATAATGGATTTGTGATGATCATGAGGTACATTTCAAAATAACAAATGGTATCAACAGGTTTTCCAGTGGAATTGTTCTATCCAGCTAGCAAGCTTGGGAAGTAGTAGTGTGCATTTTATCACTTTTTATGTGTTAGAGTCTAGAGCTTTCTTTCTAGAATCATCCTTTAGTATGAGCCATACATGCAAAATAGTGATAGGTTCATAACACTTTTACAATAAGATAAACTTCACGAAGCTTCTACTTTCAGTAGTAAAATATTTATTCTCCACACCTGTCTTTAAACTTTAATGATCGGAATGTACATATTCTGATGTAGACTTTCACTTCACTTTAAATTGTAATAAAACAATGCATTTTTTATGATTAAATACTAATAAAAATTTAATTTTTTATTTAAACCATTGCTTATTGTCTCATGTCTGGTACACTCAGTAATTTCTTTATAATTCGTAATTGCATTATACAGACAAGTAGAAGCTGCATAAGTACTGGGTTCATTCATTCTTCAATGAACTTACAGACTGACTTTGTTGAAGTCTTTAATGGCCAAAAGCTAGAGGTGTCCAATGAACTGATGTTTAGACCCCAACTCTATAGTTCCCTTAATTGGTATGGACCATGCTTTTTTAGCAGCCTCTCATATATTCTTCACAACCAATCCATTTGTTTTATCAAGTTTGTTCTTACATTTTTAAATTGGGAACAAATTTCATGTAATAGATTTTTATTTATAAATAGAAAGTTTGTGTATGTATTTATATTGTCTGGAATGTGCAATGCCTTTATTAGCTAGATCTCTAGCTCTCTTACTGGTCAAGATCGATTATATATGCTGAAAGGAGGACATTAATTTAACTGATTTTCAATTGCCAACCAAAAGAGGAAACTTAAAAATTTATTTAGGTATTAATAGTTAGAGGACTTGGATAGGCCAGTTGGCCTGCTGCCCCTCACCTAATACCTTTTTAGGATGTAAAATAAGATTTGTTCGAGTTAAAATTTAATAAAAAACTTACAAATTCTATCCCATTTGATTAATTTAAAGACAAGAATTAATAAAAATGACAAGATTCACTTATCATTTTAAAATTAATAAAATATATTGTATAAATTTTTACGATTAGATAAGCGGTGAGAATGAATGAGATAAAATAAATAAATAAATTCTACTGATTGATGAGAAGGTAAGTATATGTTGTATAAATAAATAAATGGAAAATGATTTTGGGCCTCAAAATGACGTGCCTCAAAATTGCCTTAATGAGGTGGAATTTCTATTTTATAATTGTGATTATCCACTTCATATTTTAATTGCCATATTAGTATTTTTAATGACATAACTACCGTTTTAATTAAAAAACATATAAAAATTTGAAAAATATGCAAAAAAATTTAAAAAATATAGAAAAATTAAAAACCATACAGAAAAAGGGTAATTAATATTTGTTAATCTTATTGTTTGTAATTTAATATAAAATTTAATTAAAAGGGTAAATATGTCCTTAAAAATTCTGATGTGGCAATTAAATATTACGTGGCTTTAAATAATGAAACAAAATTACGACATAGAAATTCTATGTCACTGAGACCATTTTGAGACACCTGATTTTGAGGCCCCCTAGCGCTTCCCTAAATAAATCTACTAGAGTTTAGTTCTACTTGAAGTCTCCTTTACTCATTGATCCCATGATTTTTGAAATTGTTTACAGTCGGTTTGGTAAGTGGTAACTTTTATTTTAATTTTTTATTTTGATTAAATATGAGGAATAACTATAAGAAAGATGGTAGATATGAAAGAGAGAGATAAGAAAATCAAAATGTATATATATCTTGATTCATATAAATAGAAAATAGAAACCAAACAATTAAAATTAATTTTTTTCCAGATTTAATTCTATGAAAACTCCTCATTTATTCTCCACATATATCTCATATATCATTTTCCTCCATCATTTTCTCTCATATGTTTCTCCTATATGATTATATATATCTTTAAAAAACCAAAAACCCAAAGAAATTATGTCTCAGATTACTGAACAAAACTTTCTTCTAATTAAACCAATATTGGAAAAATTCAATTTGGGTGTTTGGCTTGTGATTGTATTCGAGGTTCGTTCACCTAACTAAGACACAAATGAGATTGATTGATGACAAGTGGACAACTAATGTTCGATAACTTGCGCTTGTTTTAGAATTAACAGCCAAAGAACATACTTGTGTTGACTTTAAAGTGTTTAAACATATATACCCTATACATTTGTGAGTTTCTATAAGGGGTAATACTAGGTTGTCCTAATTTTATGTTAGTTAAAATATAGACATCATATACTTCAATTAGCCCCATCATCTTTTACAAAGACCATTTTAACCTTTTTTATATCTATATTTTGAGAAACATACTTAAAATTTTTGTAAAACATATATCTTAGTTCCTATCGTTCCAACATATATTGCTGAAATTGCTAAAATCACTGTGGATGCAATTGTGTGTTCGATCATTATCAAGTTCAAGTGGGTGCCTCTATCATTATCTCCATTCCCATGTTTAATTTGTGCAAGGATAGAAAACAAAAATTGTTCACTTTCTCAATTGCATCTTTAATAAAGAATTCCAACAATTGGTATTTTCAATTGTTTATAGAAGCAATTTGTTCTTAGAAATTCATAATTAATGTTTTCCAATGAGAAAGGAAAGATAAACTAATCAAGAAATTATTTTGTATAACTACAATACCACCACATGGTGGCCCACATACTATAATATAGGTGGATAACATTAATTTTATAAACTAAAAGTATAAATCTTTCGTCCTATATTATAACATATAGATTTGTTACGGTTATACAAAATTATTTTTTCAAGCTGGTTGAACAGTTTCCCACTATTGGAGCATTATTTTCTCATGAAGTAGAAATTATTTTCTCAAGATTGCACTTATTAAATATGGGAACAAAATTATTTTCCCATTTTCCAGCCTCTAAACCATGAACTAAATGGAGCTTAAAAATCAAACAAAAAAAAGCACAAAAAAAACAAGCAGAGGATCCGAATTATTTTTTACTTTGAATCTTTACTCTAATTAGTCTAACTTTGTGTTTAAACTTTTTATTTTTTTGGCTTTTAATAAGGACAAAATCAAAGTGCATTATAAATTTCAGGTATCTTCATATGTATTTTTTGTTGTGATAATTTTGTGACATGCCAGCTTTCTATGAATCAATGAGAGATAAAGTAGTTAAGATTATAGGAAGGGTTGTTGCACAAAATCATAGAACCCAACAATAAATTTCTAATGAAAATTTGATTGTATTCTTATTACACAAAGAATATTAATTTAAATGTTAAAATGAGACAAACTATTGGTCAAATACCAAATTGAGATACAAAAAAAAAAATTGAGAATTAAAAGAAATAAAAAAACAAATGGTTCAATTTGGACCCACTACAATTGTTAGTATACCTATTGTTAAACTTTTTTCCACAAAACTTTACAGTTTACCCTAATTTAAAAAATAAAGGCTAATTGCAAAATATCGTTCCCAGCCCACCTTCTCCAATCCCCATCCCCACCCCACCCCACCCTTCCCTTAACCTTGCCCCTACGTTGAGGTCCTGCCTGAGCGCCTATCCGAGAAAAGGCGATATGGGCACACTGTTGCCTCTAATGAACGAGCATTAAATGACGACGTCTTTATGCCGCTGATAAGTGGCGATCGAGCAGTAGGATGGCTAGTGTGATTTATTGGTCCTTGTACGTGGTGCACAGGTCCAGGCTCTCGTAGTATATGCCGATGTGGGCGTTAAGGTTACAAATGGCCACTGTCACCTGCATGTTGGTGGTGACAATGTAGGGGGGAGGTGGCGGAGACATTAACGTCTTGGGGGTGGGGTTTTTTTTTTAAAGTTTTTTCTATTACATTGACTTAAATTAAAATTATATGTATTACATTGAAAAAATTGAAACTTTACCCAAAAAAAAAAAAAAAGAACCCAATCACCCCACCCTCTCCTATTAAGGACGACCACTCTTTTTGGTCGACAACCCTAACACTCTCTCTCCTTAGTGAGGAAGAGGCGGTGATGGATCCGTTTTACTGGCGGTGAGGAGGAGAGGGGATATGGTGGGGTGCCTTTACTGTATTATTTTTTAATTTTATTGAGGGTAATGTGAAAATTTTCAAAATAAGAGGTGCAAAGACTAATTTTAGTGGGTTTGTATAAAAGTTCTTGGAAAAACCAAACTCTTCGGTAGCTTACTAGCTGTCTAGCTTGCACTCAAATTATTTGAGAAAAAAGAGGTGAATTCAAATTGAATTTTTCAAAAAACGTAACTTAGTAATTCACAATTAAACTTTAAACAGGGTGGACCCAAATATTGGTGGTATATGTAAATGTTTTAATTTGATATTGCTGTCCTAAGCATCCAATGCTCAGATGTATGATGTATCTATCCAAGCTTTGTGAGATAGAGGGGGCAATTTGGTCCAACAAAAGTCAGTTTCTTTCAATTAATCCCTTTGCTGCCAGAAAAGGACGCCAAAATTTAATAACCTTCGTAACTTCCATTTCCAAATCCGCCATGAAAGTAGCTTCAAATTTCTCTGCCGAACCCTAACGAGAGAGAGAGCCCCACCCACAACGTACAAGGCACAGTCTTCCATGCCAACCTCCACACTCTCTTTCTATTAAAACCCACTTGACAAGAAATGGGCTCTCTCATCCCAATTCTTGATCTCAACCTCCTCCCAGAACCAAACTCAGGTTCAACCCCAACCACCACCGCCATGACTATGACCTTGAAAGTCCCCAAAATCGAACCCAAGCTCGAGCCTTTCGATGAGCCAATGGAGACCCATCAACCCCAACTGCCCCAAGAACCCTTCGTTCCCAGTCCCACCCCTGAAAATTTCTCTAATTCTCAACTC
This sequence comes from Purshia tridentata, assembly GCA_003254885.1. Lineage (NCBI taxonomy): Eukaryota > Viridiplantae > Streptophyta > Magnoliopsida > Rosales > Rosaceae > Purshia > Purshia tridentata. Next base: position 43,538 of record QANT01001644.1, on the reverse strand, counting down.
ACCTCCTTCTTTGACCAGAACCACACCCCTATGTCCCAACCCTCCGCCATTGCCATGGACCAAGACAATGTCTACTCCGAGTTCCACCGCATTTCCGAGCTCTTTCGCACCGCTTTCGCCAAAGGGCTTCAGAGGTTTGGAGACGTCGACGTTTTGGACCCGGATTCGGGGGCAATTGTCCCGGTTTCGCAGGAGAACCAGCTCTCGGAGGTCGTCGTAGCGCGGCGAAAATACCAGCAGCGCTCCAACGAGCTCGTCCGGGTCACCGATCTCAGCGTCGAGGACCACCGGTACTTCCGCGACGTCGTTCGGAGGACCCGAATGCTGTACGATTCGATTCGCATTTTTTCAATGGCGGAGGAGGAGAAGCGGACTCCGGGGCTCGGGCGGCGAGCCCGGGGCGATTTGCGAGCCGCCTCGGTGCTGAGGGATCGCGGGTTGTGGCTCAACCGCGATAAAAGGATCGTGGGTTCCATACCTGGTGTCTATGTTGGGGACATCTTCTTTTTTCGAATGGAGTTATGTGTGGTTGGGTTACACGGCCAAGTCCAAGCTGGAATTGACTATCTTCCGGCGAGCCAGAGCTCGAACCGCGAGTCGATAGCTACAAGCATTATCGTTTCGGGTGGGTACGAGGACGATGAGGATGCTGGGGATGTTATTATCTACACGGGTCATGGAGGGCAGGACAAGTTCAATAGGCAATGTGCGCACCAGAAGCTGGAAGGTGGGAACTTGGCATTGGAGAGAAGCATGCATTATGGGATTGAAGTGAGAGTTATCAGAGGGCTCAAACATCAGGGCAGTGTTGTTGCAAGTAAGGTTTATGTTTATGATGGGTTATATAGAATTGTTGATTGCTGGTTTGATGTGGGCAAGTCTGGCTTTGGTGTTTATAAGTACAAGATATTGAGAATTGAAGGACAAGCTGAGATGGGTAGCTCCCTTCTCAGGTTTGCCGAGAGTCTTAGGATTAGGCCCTTGACAGTGAGGCCAACAGGTTATCTTAGTTTGGATATTTCTAACAAGAGGGAGAATGTGCCGGTTCTGCTCTTCAATGACATTGATGCTGACCAGGACCCCTTGTATTATGATTATCTTGCGACAACTGTGTTTCCTACGCATGTGTTTCATCAGTCCGGGCATGGTACTGGGTGTGATTGTGTCGACGGTTGTTCTGATGACTGCTTTTGTGCTCTGAAAAATGGAGGTGAATTTGCTTATGATCAGAATGGGTTTCTCCTGAGAGGGAAGCCTTTGGTTTTTGAATGCGGCAACTTCTGTCGCTGCCCACCATATTGTCGGAATCGTGTCACTCAAAAAAGGTTGAGAAATAGACTAGAAGTGTTTAGGTCAAGGGAAACAGGTTGGGGAGTTAGGTCCTTGGACTTGATACATGCCGGTGCCTTTATATGCGAGTATACAGGGGTTATTCTCACAAGGGAACAGGCTCAAATTTTTTCAATGAATGGTGATAGCTTGATTTATCCACATCGGTTTTCTGAGAGATGGACAGAATGGGGAGATTTATCTCAGATATATCCTGATTATGTACGTCCATCTTATCCTGCAATCCCACCATTAGATTTTGCAATGGATGTATCAAAAATGAGAAACGTTGCTTGTTATATTAGTCACAGTTCAACTCCAAATGTGCTGGTGCAGTTTGTACTGTATGATCACAATAATTTGATGTTTCCTCATCTTATGCTATTCGCAATGGAGAACATCCCTCCTATGAGAGAGTTGAGCCTTGACTATGGGGTGGCTGATGAATGGACAGGGAAACTTGCTATCTGTAACTGAATAATTTTGAAGGTGTGATACTTTTTGAATCATGCAGACAGAGTTATTGGAATATGATGCACTGAGGTAAATCCAACTTCTATCTAAGTAGAAGTATTTCTATTTTTTCTCCTCTTTTTGCATCATATCGGCTTTCCCTGTTTCCCTTCTCATTGCTGAGAACCATTAGTAGTAAGTTTGTCTTTCGTGTGCTATGTTGTAGCTCTAGGTAAACTTCAATGTCAGATTTTCACCTAATTATAGGTGCTGGGTGTGTGATTCCTTGTGCAATGATACCTATTGGATAATTTCTTATGTTTGTCTGCTGTTGCATGCAATATTAGTATTTTAATTGAGCATCTGCCCTTGTCATTATCAGTGGTTTCATTTCCAAATTTTTATTATTGAGATTTCTTCTTTTTTAATTTGTGCTTTTGTGGAGCAAGTCTGTTTCATCAATTTCCATTGCCTATAATATGTCATGGGACATGATACTGCCTATAATCACGGGACATATATATTTTTTTAAATTTTCTGGGAACGCATGTTCATACAAAGATAAATGCTTGAGGGATAACAGTTTCTGGATTCTTATCTGCTTCATGGTTACATATTGTATGTCTGCGGAGTATGCTTTCAAATTTGGTGCTTTAGAAATAATTTTTGGATTATTCTGGTGAATCTAGTTATTAGTTATTACATATAGAGGATATCATAGTCAAGACTTAGAGACTGTGATGGTTAAATAAATAACTGCAGTGAGGAAAAACTGCAACAACTTTAGAGGAATCAAGGGGAACATGAATGCTGTTTAAAACCAGTACCAGAATAGTCTGTCACCAACAGTGCTTATGGCTAAATTTGTTACTAGTAGTCTCTGACATGACTTTTTCTTGATATTTAGTCTTGACTCCTGCAATATGACACTGATGCAGGATTTGTCGTTTCTTATCATGAACCAAATGAGAAAAAATTCCCATTTTTAAAACAAAACTATTTGGTTTGTTTTATTCAATATTGCTATTTCATCAAAAATTTCCAGTTGTAAGTTTTGTTAATTTTACTTTTTACATATAATTCTAAAGTAATATGGAATTATGCTTAGCAAGAGCAAGGGGATTGGTTTAGGTGGTCCGGCATGGCCAGATTAGGTTGACTGTTTCATATGCTTTTCTTCTCCCTTTTTTTTGGTCGAGTATATGCTTTTTCTTCAACTAAACAGTATTTATGCTTACAAAAAGTGGATGAAAAATTAACAGCATACTAGATATTTTAATCTGGGAATAAAAACATCAGTAGGTATATATATATGTAAAACCCATGAGGCTCTCTCAAAATGTTGAGTCACACATGTAGCCATGAATGTGATGGGGTTCAAAAATGTACACCTATAACCTTTTTAAACAATTCAGTGCTGATGGTATTTATATATAGTGTGTGGGTTAGTTAAGTAATGCAGCTAATGCCTAATTTTGGAGTGGTTGGAATCTATTTCTAGTTACATAGGACTGCCTGTTCTGGAGTGTAGCTGTAATAATGTCATCTCTAAAAGTGATTATGTTGGTACAAGATTGCAGGCTTGTGTTAGATTTCGCCATCCTGCGGTTTTATGTATATGCCATTAAGGGAAGATCTAGAGAATTTGTTAGGTGGGCATAGTATCCAGTCACTGATAAATAAAATCTTAGTCATTTATTTATTTTAGCCTCCCAAATGATGAATATAGATTTATGAAAAGAGTCTGAAAATTATATACTTTTCAGTTCCAAAACAAATGCTACTTGCTATTTGCACATTCAAACCCATTTGAACTAAAATTTTCAGTGCCCAAAATCATTTGCCTCTCAGTCCCAATGACGATGATACCATCCTGAGATTTTAGATTGATATAGGGTTATAAATATTTGGTGCATCTAGCAGGAGAGGTTTTGGTGTGTATAGTCATTGTCCCATTCCTTGCTGTCATTTGACTCATAAGACTTGATGAGATTCGTTTGGGTATGTGCATGCCATTCTATTACTAATGAGCTCTAAATTGATATTGAGCATGGGTTGTGGTTGCACTTTTGGATTCCGGAACAGTTTTTGCATTGGAGTTCATATTTGAGGTGTGCAAGCCTGCATAGATAATAGTGGCTAATTTATGGAATAGATGTTCCTTGAAGCAGTTATAGGACTAACCTTTAAAGCAGATGCATTTGTTGGCAAAAGCTACGTTATTATCCAGAAAGCAGGAAAAATAAGCCATTTCAATTTTGTGTTTCTCGGATTTCTTGATGGGAAGTATAGTACAGGGAAAGGCAAGAGATGCATGTTGGATTTGATAAGTGAGAGTGTAATGAAAAGAAAACCCATTGAATTACCTATGGAGTATAAAGGGCAACAATTTGAGGTATTGCAGTAATCATGAGAACCTTAAATTGTATAACTTTTTTTTGGAATTTGAGTTAATTAAACCTTCTTGGAATTTTAAGTGATCAATGGAAAATATATTTAAAGAGAAGCCGTAGTAGTCCTGATATTAGTTCAACTGACACATAATTGATCATCAGCCAATATAGGAACAATAGCAAATCAGATTTCTGGCTTAATGCTTAGATAGCTCAAAGGGGAAGGCTAATTAAAACTTGACATTTGACCCCCTCTTTCTCTCTCCTCCACTCTTTTTCTCTCTCCGCCAAATGTCATGTTTTAATTGGTCTTCCCTGCCACTCAAAATGATAACGTGGCAAGGAGTTTCCCACAGAAGTTTTTCTCAAAACTTTAATGCAAGGCGCGCAAAGTGTTTTACAACCTGTGTTGCAAGCAATAAGCCACATGGCACAAGGTGATGGTATCCAGCATAGTTGGTGTATGTACAACTTATGAAGCATGGATGAGGATTTGGAGTAAGGATACATTGATATGGATATGCCCATAAAATAACTTTTGAAAACCTTTGCAAATTTCTTTTTGCGGCTTCAATTAGTGTTCCATTTCTTTCATCATATGCTATATGCTAATTTTATACATGCATGCTATTGTCTTCTGAATTCAAAATCAGTTTTGATGTATGCCATAAACATTCAATGCCCTTCAACAACTCTAGTCCTTTTGTATATTAGGAATGTCATTATGAAATTCAAGGTTCAATCAATATGAAGTGTTGAATATGCTTTGTAAGTACTTGGGAAGTAACCTTATCTGATTTGAATGCGATACCAGTAAGATTTCCTTGTAGAAGTATCTAAGTTAAATGATGTTTACTAATTTGGTTACCTAATATCTATGTTTATAGTAAAAGGGGGAACACTGACAGTTCGGATGGGGAGATTCAATATAGGTACACAGTCATCATTTGATTTTCTCCTTTTAGTATCACCATAGATAGAACCATCCACTGACAGTTTGGATGGGGAGATTCAATTATTGCTTAATAGTATCACCATAGACCCTCCCAAATGTCAAAACAATTTTATTGCTTGCCTTCGTAATGATTGCAGACTAGAATTTCTTCACAATATAGGAACCTTCCTGAATATTGAGTGTGATAACATTCTTGCACCTAATGGTGTGCATGCTCAGGTACGGGGCCAACATGCAGCCTTGCAAATTGATTGGGCGTGGGGTGTTTGTGTGTGTACTTTTAACTTGGCATGGAATGGATGGACAGAATATTGTAATTGGTGTCTATTTAGTTGAACATATGATTATTCTCTTTGAAATTGGTAGGCTTTCTGTACATGAAAGTGTATACAAATTTGATCTGTACGCCCTGCCCTGATCATATTAATTAAATGAATAGAAAATTAGATTCAAGTCCGGTCAACATTTTGTTTTAATAAAAACCAGGCATCATTTTGTTTGGCTATTTTTTTTCTTTGAAAATTTCAAAAATTAAAACATACCTTAATTTGGTTGTTGACTAAGCCTGACATCTGAGTATATAATTTGTTTCTTTGACTTTTCCAAAGTACCCTCTTGTGGTATAAAAAACCCCTTATTTTGGTTGTTGACTCAGCGGGACATTTGAATTTTAAAAATTTGTTTCATAGCAGTGATTGTCTTTTTTTGCATGCTTTATTGTTTGGGATCATTGTTGTTAGTACGTTACATACCATTATGCATTATTAAGGTACATAATAAAGCGTGGAATGTATCTAGGTACATAATAAACCAAGTTAGTATGTAGAATGAAGATGTGTACATTTTTCCTAATTGTATAAAACCTATTAACGTATTTGGAATTTGCTATATGACTATATATTTTAGGCATGGTTATCATATTATATAGGTGGGTGTACATGGTTTTCATATTTTATTTGGTTATTATTGCAGATTGCATTAAAGTATAAGATAACCAATCTTCATTTGTGCTCACTAACACTGTTATCTCATTCAGATGGTATTCAGACTACATATTTGCGGAGTTCTGTTATCTGGCTTCGAATTTTCTTGTCCATAAATTTTTCCTCAAAAGTAGATGCGGAAAATGTAAATTTTGCTATCAGATCATCCAAAGCATTGACTTGGCTCGTGTACACAGCAATTGAAGTCCAAGGTGGAGAAAAAGGAAAGAATTTGAAAAATGAACTGGAAGTAGGAACTAAGCTGTCCAAGCCATGGATGCTGATGTGCTGATTTGCTCTGACATTTTGGACTTTTTACCGGTCTGTTTCCTGGACTTGTAGTTTGTAAGCCTTCATACGTGCAATTCCTCTGTGACTGATGGTTGCCGTTAGGTTTGTTAAGCTTTTAAGCACAACTGTACTAATCTTGTGTACTTGTAGGTTTGTATATATATATATATATATATAACGACCAAACTGGCTAAAGTTTGTACAGGAATTATATAATTAGTGCATCAATAGATGTTTGGATAGTGTCATCTTCTTTAATGCCTTAAATTATATAATTGGTAGTGGATGGTGATTAAGGATTTAGGGTTTCAGGCAACTCAAAGGCAACGCCCGCAAGGGTAAAGTGCTGCACTCCAATGAGTGTTTGTGTTGTCTATTAAGCCAATGCTTCACTTGCTCCCTTTAGTAAATGATCCCTTCTTGAAGCAAAGTGGCATGTATAAGCAATTGATGCGCTATTGTGGTGCTTCAAACTAACATCAGGGGTCAATTTATTGAGCTTATATGACTTAGGTAAAGTGGTTGGTTTCAGTGGCCAAAAAGTATAAAAAAAAAGTGGTTGGTTCATTACATGATGGGTATCTATGATTCAATTTACACCCTCAAATTTGTTCAATTATTTTAATCTATTTGTACCCTTTAAGTTAACAACGATTATATAAACAAAAAGAATGAACACAATGGCTGGGGAAAGCAAATTATTTATAAAATCAGGCCACCAGTTGCCCAATAGCAATTACTAAACATTAATGTTTTAACATTCACACAGGCCAAGGAACATATAGTGTGTATTTATATTACACACACAGAGATTTTGACTAGAACATCTGTTACATAAGAATGGCAATGACTGCCAAGTACAATTTTTTCTCTTGGTATAAATTTGTATGGTCATACATAAACCTTCTTTGTTATCAAATCAAAGTTGTGATATGCACATGTATAAAGCAGTTTCCAGACAATTCCGAATTCCAGTATATAACCAGCAATAATTTGTGAAGGATACAGCTCAAGCTTGAGACGTGAGTGTTCCATTTTTCCCTAGGTCACGTAGTCTTGCGCGTTCCATCTTCCGTTTACGCCACTCTTCCAAGGCTGTAAGACATTATGCAAATTAGTAAAATCTACTTCAGAATATTAAACAAAACAAGTAACAGGAAAACAAAAGCTTGCTCAAATCATGACTTCTTGTATTTGCAGACCTCAAACAGAGGTCACAAGTCAACTAGTGGAAATATGAGAAGCCAATGCACAGGTTAGGAGAAATAATTTGATGAAAAATTTAATAACCAGGACCTACTAGTGTTATTCATACTAGAGACAAAAAATGATGAATTCGTTTACTCCAACACCAATAGAAAAGATATTATGAGTGAAGCATGTCCAATGAGTTCTTGACAGGTTATGGTTAACATATAACTTACGAGCAACTCTCTGATTTTCATCAAGAACAAGTCAATTCTAAGCAAATTTTAAATCAAACCGAATGGAGTATTTTATCTATACACAGGTAACAGACAACATGCTTATAAACAAAAAGATGAGAGGATGTAACTCTAAACAAATGCGAACACATCTAAGGTCAAAATACATCCAGAACTACTCACAATATAAATTTTTTAAAATAGGGTTGAATATGCAATATTGCACATCAAACAAATACAACCCAGAAAGGTGAATATTATGAGAGATTAGGTAACCAAAAGCTCCATTTCATAGAACTCTTATGATAAATATATGACTGACACAAAAACATTCTCAACTCCAGAAGCCAGAGTGACCAATAAAATTATAATACAAACACAGGGAAGGAGGGAGAGAGCATATAATACAAAAACTGTGAATGAAGGAGGGAGGGGGGAGGGGGGGGTGAGGGTTGGAGATTCACCTTTCAAGCTGTTTGCTTCATTAACATAATGCAGATCCTTCAATCTTTTAGAAAGGTCAACTGCAGCGGCCTGCCTTGTGTCTTTCACTTGGACCGTTTCCGGTTGTGCATATGCTTCTTGCTGGATTTCCCTCACCTGAAAGGGGAAGAAAATTGAACAACAATCAAAATCTACTCCAATCCATGAACTTTTGCAAGGCTATAGCTGTTTGTTTGATGTGGAAATAATTTTAAAAACTAAATGTTCCAACCTTAATAGAAAGTGCACATATATAACAGACAAGCAAGCAGTGTATAAATGATCAGTTCAGCTTTTAAAAGAGGAACTCACCACTTCTTTGTGTTTGAACTAGAAGTAGCAGAAAATTTTAACCAGAATTATAACTAGTGAACTACACTTATAACGCTGATGCCATACTTACTCTTTTTATCAGTTCCAAGGGTTGCATAGCGAGACGAATCTCTTCAGATTCTCTGACATACCTGAGTGTGGCTGCAGTTGGAAATAGTAAACAGTGTGTACAAGTCAATCTGAATGTTCAATGCTCATAAAGTGATGTTTATATAAAGGAAAAGGATTAGAGAAACCCAAGTAAAGTCAAGAATATATAACAATACAGCTTATGAATTATTCCATGTGAAGAGAAGCAACTTTAGTTTCATGATTAGAGTATATTTAACTTCAAAACTACAACGGAGCATCAGAGTTTGTCTAAGAATCATGACTTAAACGAAAAGTGTTTTTAAGTCATCCAATTGTATAATTCATGCCATTTTACTGCCTTCATTCAAGAATTGACTTAACAATCACCATGTTGCACCACTATTCCATTAGAATTAGCTAATTATTAATTTATTACCATCAAGTTAAATCTCATGCAGTTACAGTCAGATGAATCTGGTTCAAAAAATATTCTCTGCAAAAAAATTTTGAACCGAAGAGCTTATTTTATTTTGAGTTGTATACTGAGCTCTATAGTGACCTCTTGCCAACCAGGTACGAGAATTGATAGGTGAAAAACACATGCGCCATCCCCACAGCATGATAGAATAGTAAAAAATATGGCCCCAGTGGCCAACTCGTAGCTCTCCTCCTTATTAAGGGGCAGTTCCTAGGCTTAGGTAGTTGAACTGAGAGGATCTGGAAGGTTTAGGGAAAGAGGATCTGGAAGGTTTAGGGAAAGAGGATGGCTGCCGGTGTTTTTTGTAACCCAGGGATTGGAACCAAAAGAATGGAAAAATTAAATGACTAGTGAACATAAGTAAATAACTTGTTATCCATGTTTGAAGAAAGCCAAGACACAGACATCACTATGACAGCTAAATGACTCCTCTGAAATCTGTTTTGGGTACATTCACAAATTTTCTGTCTAAAGAAAAATAACTTAGGGGACTAGGGAAGCCAGACCAAAGATAGAAAAATATTCCAAGGTATGAACCCGAAAAAACATTTCAAGGTATGAACCCATGCCTTCAATGTTCACTAATCCAAACTGGGTATGAAATTCCTAGAAAGCAACTTAAACATGGAATTAGATTACGTGCTTATGTATTTCGGTCCCTAACAAATTACATGGCTGTTCAATAGTGTCCAGTTGGGATTTGGAAAGTTAAGTGCATGGAACTAAAGCCACAATATTAATGGATTTGAAATAAGTTATTATTTAGTTCAACAACTAGGAAGTGTCATTTTATTTATTAATTTAGTTTTTAGAATTGAAGCCAGTCTAAATCCAAATTAGGAAGAAAACCTCATAGAATTAAAATAAAAGGATTCAATGAATGTATTGGAATAAATAAATAAGAACAAATACTGAAAGAAATAGAAGCCCTCGATCACAGAGCTCTCAACCCTAAAATCCTAATTAAGAGCATATTCTTAAACCTTTTAACATCAAAATCCTTAACATGTCTAGAAATTTGTTACATTCACTTGCAATCTACCACAAAGCTATACAAGCGGACCATAAAACATGTATCATCCACTCCAACCAAACCAGAACCACTTGTTCCACCACCAGTCAGCAAAACCATTAAAGCCCACATTAAAAGTCCAAATTTCCCCCGCTCCAAACGAAATGGGTCACCAATCCAACCAACAACCAGAAGAAGATATGAAATATTGGATTCCTCACAATCCGAAAAATGCACAACTTTATAATTGGTAATCGCCCAAACAAAAAAAGTTTCAAAATTCAGGAAATTTGAATGATGGGTCGGCATGCTTTGCAACCATATAGAATACCCATATGCCAAATTGCTGTTTATTTGCCAAAACATTAGAGCTCCTTCATAATGAATGAAAAACAAGATGGAGGGAAAGAGAGAAACTGGCCTGAATTGGGTTGAGAGGTGGAGAATTTGGAGCGAGAAGAACCAGAGGAGAGGAAGCCCTGAAGCAGTAGAAGAACTGTGACCACGTTCAGCAAACACATCAGTATGGTGGCGCTCCTGAACGATAATCTTGGCCTCCATGATTGCGGTCCCTCCATTCCCTTCTTGTTGTTGATGTGGTTGATTTGAGAAAGGTATTATAGCATTGAGCTGGTTTTCATTAGCATCAAAGATTAAGAAGAGGACCAAACAAGAACAATCCCACCACCGCCGTCCCCGGCATAACTATGAGTCGATGACTTCAAAAGTGTCCATGTCTGAAGACCATTGGCTTGATTTTACTCCAGTCAAGAACTGTTGCAAGTTGGTGGGTGCTATTGGACAAAAAGAGTATATTAAGAGTCCAATTGTCAATTACATTTACACTCAAGTCAACTTTCTCCTTTTTCAGATTTAAAAAAAAAAAAACAGTTTTCTTTAATTTTCATTTTTACATTTTAACATGAAAGTTTGTCTTTTTCCATTTCTGTTTATGTGACCATAATGTAACTCTATTTAAAATTCATATAATTTGAGAAGAGAGAACATTTACGGTGCAGATATCACATGCCATGCAAACATATTAAATGACGAAAATGTGGAATAATCAATCAACATTCAAGGGTCAATCACTATTTGCATGATATGCAATATTTGTATTGTAGAACTTTTTTGAAATAGCTACTTTTTTAAATTTGTAACTCAAATTTTGAAAAATCATTTGAGTTTCACTCCTAAAAAAAACTCTGCTTGAAGTTAAAAGAGTTGGATTCATTCACATGCCATATATGTTGGTAGTTATAGTTAAGACAGAGTACAAAGCATCACACACATGCATGCATATATGAAGAGAAAGAGTGTGATATCATATGTATGAGAGACTGAAAATAGGTAAGAAGATGAAAATGCGTGAGTATAAAATAAAATAGCGTAATTAGGAAGATAATCTTATATTCAAGTCACGAGCAGTGATTAAATTCTTACCAGTAAATTATTTAATAATGCATTAAGCATTTTTCCTTACCAATCCAACAATGTAATTTTATAATCTGAATTGTTATGAAATTGTTGGGTGGGCTGGAAAGAGTAATTAGTATTTTACTCTCGAACTTAAAGACATAAACTTCTTCTCTGAGTAATAGTATATGTTAGTTGAAAATAGTAGGATTAGTTGAAATTAGAGAGCTAGAATAAAAGTAGTGGTAAGAAAAAAGGAAACTGACAAATAGGTATCATTTTTTTTTTTTCCAAATTTCTTTTAAGAGAGGAAGTTAGGAACTGTGTAAGATGATAGATTTATCTTAAAGAAATAAATTGGCAAGTTTTTAACAAAAATATACAAACACTGCTTTTCTTTTCTGTTTTTTATTTTATTTTATTTTAATAAAAACATTGCTTAAGCTTTTAGTTACAATGGTAATGAAATGATTTACCTTTCTGTTTAAAAAAAATGAAATGATTTACCCAAAACAATGATATGAATTATGAATTTATGATTAACCAAAAAAAAAAAGGAATGATTTACTATTAAAGTAATTTGGCCTGCAAGTCAATATGCTTTAAAAATTCTTAGAAAATATGGAAAGGCGTGAGCGGCAGGATTCGAACCTGCGCGGGCAGAGCCCACATGATTTCTAGTCATGCCCGATAACCACTCCGGCACGCCCACAACATGGAGACTTAGCCTTAAAGTTTTTGCTTTCAACTACAGAGTTGGGTTGTGAGGTTGAGTCCGAGGTTCATAGCTTGATGAGCCGGACCTATTGGATTTGGAGCCAAACAAAGTTTTATTCAACTGGGTCATCCCATGGTTGTGTTCGGTATCCACCATAAGTTAACTTTGCATGGATGACTCATCTCATGGTAGGCCAAGCCTATCTTTGGTTCTCTACTCTCTCGTCTGCTGCTGTGCAGCTTAACCAGGTGACTTTTCATTTCACTGTTGGTGCAACAGCCTAGAGCAACTCCAACGTACTTCTCAATTTTGGCTCCATATCCAAAATAGCCAGTCTGAACACTCTGAACCAAAGCTTTTAACTTCCGGAATCACAAGTAAGCTTTTTCGTTTTCTTTATTTGAATTTGTTCGAGTGCTTTTGTTACTTTTTATTTTTTGTAATGCAATGAATATCCTTTTGCATTTTGTTTTTTTTTTGCCTTTTTGTGATAATTGGGATGCCGCGAGCTGTTTAAGTTGGCTTGATGTTGTTTTTTGGGTGAAATTGGAATGGGTTTTGTGTGCTTTTGCTTGTACAGCGATAGGTTGAATTGGGTTATGTGCTTTGATACGAATATATTGCTTGAAAAGATGAATGATGTGGTGGTTAGGATTATTAGTTTCAATTGTAGCTGTTTCTTTGAATCAATTTAGATTCAAAATCTTATTTTCAGCTAACTGATGCATTGCTTGATGTCTGCAAAGGCAGCCTGTGCATTGTTGGATTTCCAATTGGATTAAGAAGATGGCTTCCACAATTTTTAGAAGCTTCCAAACCCACCCTTTTTCGCTCTCTCCAGCTGTTGCATTAATTAGAAGAAAATATGCCATTTCGTATTGCACAACGAGAAGTGCACAAACCCAGACAGCCACACAAGAAAAGGTTAAGCCACAAGTGAAAGTTTCACTGGATACCCAGAACAAAACACTTGAGAAAGCCTTAAAGGACTATGAAGCAATCATAGGTATAGAAACCCATGTCCAGCTCTCCACTCTTACCAAGGCCTTTTGTAGTTGTCCTTATAATTATGGCTCTCCACCAAACACTACCGTCTGCCCTGTTTGTATGGGTCTACCTGGTGCTTTACCGGTTTTGAACATAAAGGTCATTGAGTCTGCAGTGAAAGTGGGACTTGCACTCAATTGCAAATTGTCATTGAACTCAAAGTTTGATAGGAAACAATACTTTTACCCAGACCTTCCAAAGGGCTATCAAATATCACAGTTTGATGTTCCAATTGCAACTGGTGGCTACATTGATTTGGATCTTCCATTAGAGTTTGGTGGTGGGCATAGGAGGTTTGGCATTACAAGGGTTCACATGGAAGAGGATGCAGGGAAGCTGCTTCATTCAGAAGGTGGAAGTTACTCACAGGAAAGTACCTTTCCCTTTATACTTGTCATCAGGCTTGTTCTACTTATTATATGTTATAATGGATTGAACTAAATTCTGGTTTTATTCTTTTGTGAAATGTCTTTGTTTCCTATTTTCTTCTATCTGTGGTTTTACTACTTTAAAATCTTAAATCAGTCTCAGTATAGTCTTTGAATTGTGGGTAAATTCAGTTTTGCAAGTACATTGAATTTCACGAAGGAGAATTGAATATATTTTCTTTATCTCTTTTCCAAAAGATTCTCAAAGGCTGAAGTTGACACTATCTTCTATCGTAGACTCCTAGATACTATTTGTTTTTTCTTCTGCAGGTTGATTTAAATAGAGCAGGGGTTCCCTTGCTAGAAATTGTTTCTGAACCTGATATGAGAAGTGGTATTGAAGCTGCAGAATATGCTGCAGAATTACAGAGGTTGGTTCGGTATTTGGGAGTGAGTAATGGCAATATGCAAGAAGGTTCACTTCGTTGTGATGTCAATGTCTCTGTTCGACCAATTGGGCAACTACAGTTTGGGACGAAGGTAAGTAACTTTTATTTCCTTGCACATTTATTGTTATCTTAGCAACTAAAAACCAAGTATAAAGAGAAATTCTTTAAAAAAAAAAAAAACACAAATAAGAAATAAGGGTTCGTTAGCACAAGAATCTAATAACTATAAATCAGGCAAATAAAAAGACATAAATCGGTGATCGTTATGTTTCCAACTTGTAATTAATTAGCTGTTTGGAGAATTTGTTAATACTTTGTAATCATTGCAATATCATGTTGGCATGCATAAATTGTCAAAATTCCAGCTATGACAATTGATGAGACTGAGATGCTGTTAGTGAAAATAGGGCAGAATTTTTTCTTTGAAAAAATTCTGAGATTTTTATCGTAACAGTTTAAAGGATAACACCAATAATTAGAACATTTAGAATGGAACTAGTATTAGTTCTGTATGTGTTATTGTTTGTTTTATCAAATTACAGAAAGCTTCCTTTTTTTTTTTTCAAGATCCTGCATTGAAGAATATTCAGTGAATGTTATATCTTGTGGCATTTTCCCATTTTATACTTGATCAATATTATACTTGAATGTCAAAATGAGATATGAAAATTAGACTGTTTCACTTAAAGAAATCACCATAAAGTAGGTTAAATTAATGCCTCTACATATTATACACTGTAGAAGTCACATCACAGCCGTGAAATTAAAAATCCACTAGTTACAAGACACACCCTCTGATGAAAAAAGGACAAATAGGTTTGGAGAAGTAAAAAGTTGCGAAATATATATATATATACAGGCCCCTTCCACTAAGCGGTCCTGCTTATTTAAGGGATCTCTTGAAGGGTCCACTCCATATTGTACTTTGATTATTGAAACCGTTTATTTTTATAGTCTCTATTGAAGAATCATCCTTGCAAAAAATTAGATAAATCAGAAACCATTTGACCGTTGATTAAGTGGTCACCATTGTAATGATTGTTTTTCTGTTGGTAAACTTTAACTATAATGCAATTCTATATATACCTTTTGGAGACTGATATGACTTATCCTATTACATATTGGCAGGTGGAGATAAAAAATTTGAACTCATTTTCATCTGTGAGCAGGGCAATTGATTATGAAATTTCAAGGCAGACGCTTCTTCATTGTCAAGGCCAAGGTAAAGAAATTGTACAGGAAACTCGTCTATGGGAAGAAGGAGCTCAGGTGATCGTACCTTTTCATCCTAATCATCTCGTTGAACGACCACAAGATTTATAGCTCACATCACTTGGTTCCTTTGTGTCTACTTACATGCTCTGTTAACTTTGTTATACCATTCAGAAGACGGTTACTATGAGGAAGAAAGAAGGACTTGCTGATTACCGATATTTCCCAGAACCAGACCTTCCAGGAGTTTTCCTTACCAGAGACTATGTTGATGGTATTCATAATTCTTTGCCTGAACTTCCAGAAATGAAGCGTCGGAGGTATGAAAAAATGGGCCTAAGCATGCAGGATGTTCTTTTCCTTGCCAATGACATAAACGTGAGTCCTCTGCATTATTGTTCTGTTAAACGAAGAAAGAATTTTATGACTGAATTCAAATTTCGTTTGTAGATTTGACTTAGTAGCTAAGAAAATAAAGAAGAGAAAACATTGTAGTTTAGTTTTTCACGGACAACGTAAAATAAATTTCCCGTGAGAAGTAGATCAGTGATGTTTTAGAAGTAATTGTATGCTCTTCATGGACTGGGCATCTGTCTGATTGAGTGTTTCTCATTGTGAGATGTAAAACAGAAGTTTTTAATGTCTATGGATGTGCCATGAGGCATTTCCTGTAAGTATCACTTCAAGGAAAGCCTTAATCAGTCATATATAAGATTCGAAGTGCTATGAGGTGATATGATTATCTAAATGGTATATTATGGTAAATGACGTGAAGTGGCGCTCATTGCTTAATGTACACCTTAGGTTGCAGAATTTTTTGATACTACTATTACAAAGGGTGCTGATGTAAAGCTAGCTGCCAACTGGATAATGGGTGATATTGCTGCCTATATGAAAGATGAAAAGTTGACTGTCAATGAGATTAAGCTTACACCCCAAGAGTTGGCTGAGTTAATAGCTTCTATAAAAGATGGGACTATTAGTGGGAAGATTGGAAAACAGGTAATTGGTTTTTTCTTTTTTCTTTTCCGTTTTTGCGCAAGTCTTACAATTTTATTGATTTCTAAGATCAAGATAATTTGCAGATATTGTTTGAGCTTCTAGCCAAGGGTGGTACTGTGAAGGGACTGATAGAAGAAAAAGATTTAGTTCAGGCAAGTTTTATACTTTATCTTCAGGCTCATTAACATATAATCTTGTCAAATGGTCAGCTGCCTGAGATGTGATTCGTTTAGCAAATTATCTGGTCTATTTGTTTAAGCTTTTTTTTTTTTTGTGTGTGTGTCAAATTCAACACCTGTCACTGTAAATTTTGTGATAGTAACATACAAGATTATTCCCTCCGTCCCAAATTTGGCAAGTTTTATACTTTATCTTCAGGCTCATTAACGTATAATTCTTGTCAAATGGTCAGCTGCCTGAGATGTGATTCTTTTAGCAAATTATCTGGTCTATTTGTTTAAGCTTTTTTTTTTTTGTGTGTGTGTCAAATTCAACACCTGTCACTGTAAATTTTTTGAAAGTAACATACAAGATTATTCCCTCCGTCCCAAATTGGTAGTTTTGTATTTTATTTTGGATGTCAGTTGTGAGAAGTCAAAGACATTCTTTTTCTTTCTTTGTATGCCCTCTACTTTATTTGACTTGAAAGTCAATGGACAGATTTATTACAAGAGGGATTATGGAAGTCTAAATTTTCTTTCATAGACAGTACAATAAATATTGTTCCCTTTAGAAAGCTGGTTTTTTTCTAAACAGGACCAACAATTTGGAAATAAGGGAATAGCTTGCTGGTTCTAATGCATAGCTGATTGACTTTGTTGATTTGTCTATTTAATAAGTTATCCAGTAGAGAGTAGTTCTCTTAGCTGTGCCCTACAAACTTAATGCACTTCTGCAGAACAGTGAGAAAAATCATCTTATGATGATAACAGATGGTAGAAAATTGAGGGTTCTCTAATGAATTTGGTTCTAACAGATAGTAGATCCTGCGGAGATTGAGAAATTGGTAGAGAAGGTATTGTCAGAGAATCCAAAGCAGCTGGAACAATATCGTGGTGGAAAAACTAAGCTGCAAGGTTATTTTGCTGGCCAGGTAAAATTTTGTCAAATTAGAATGGACTTTTTTTTATACCCATCCTTATGCTTCCTTTTCCATACATTATTACGCTGTTAATAATGTTTAATTTACTTGAGTGAGATGGTTTTGAACACTTCAACCCTGTGCAGATTATGAAACTATCAAAAGGAAAAGCAAATCCAGGCCTCCTAAACAAGATTCTTTTAGAGAAATTAAACGCCAAAAGCTGATAAAGGTGTAGGTCAGTATCTGCAAGCAATTTCTGTATTTCAGACATAAACAATTGCTGATCCTACTGCTTCTCTTACCATGTTCCCTCATTAATTCTGATGTGTGTGTGCATGTGTGTAAATATTGTTTGTAACTAGATGATTCTATAACCTGGCCACCAATGGCAAACCTGCAACGTTGTTGAAATCAGAGGAATTCACTCACACTGGAAGCATCGTGGCATTCTGTTGCATGAATTATACCTTTCCTACGATTGAAGGATATCTCTACTTTGACATGTTAGGTTGCGTAGATACTTCTGAACTTGATACTCAACCGTTGCTTGGGATTTTATCTGTCCTATCTGAAGCATGGATGAGACTTATTTGGATAGCTTAGAAATGACTTGCTTCTAATTTTATATTTCTCGCGGCTGTTTGATTGCTCTGCATGCTAGCAAGTTGGATGGTTTAATATTAAATTGTAACCTCATCTTCTCCCTGATATAATATATTTTCCAGAATTCAAGCTCTTAATTTTGGAGTTCATTTTCTTTCTTTAATGGTAATGTTTGGCAGACAGACATGCCATATATGTTTTGTTATTCACTGTGCCTGTTTTCTTGTTACTGTAATGCTTCAAATATTCATTTATTCGTTTTTTAATAAGATTCTTTATTGCTAGCATAGTACTGTTGGGCACATTGCTCGATCTTATTTGCACCTGAATGATTTGAATTTGACAGATATTCTTAATAATAGAATGGATGAGTATACATGATGTGGGAAAAATAGTTGGCTTTTGAATGATTGAAACTAAGATGAAATATAATTGTACCGTCGAATACACAAAAATACTAGGATTAAGTGTATATTATTCTGTTTGAAATAGAAGGAAAAGAAAAAGATCATGACAAAAGACTTTTAGATACAATCCAAACTAGCATTAGAATTGTAGCTCTCGTATCAGTTTGTAAGTTCTCGAAGAGAATTGATTGTTTTTGACATCTTGTGCATCTCTTTTCCAAAGATTATCTGAGGCTGAAGTTGGCAATCATCATCCATCTTGAAGATACTTAGCTAGGCACTGTTCAAGTTTACATAGATATGAGAAATATATGGTATTTAAGCTGCAGAGTAAGTTACAGAGGTTGGCAAATATGAAAGATTGGTATTTGGGAGTGAGTAAATATGAAAGATGGTTCACTTTCTTTTGATTTGAAGTCTCTTAATGCTTACCTTGAACACATGATTGTGGAGAACAACCCATGATTACATTCAACACTCTGACTAAACTTCTGCACAAGAAGAAATTCACCCAATGACTCCAAATAATTGAACGGTTTAATTGTAGGACGACAAGAAGGTTGAAGATGCATGGTTGGTTTTGATGGGAAAGGATTTGCTAAAGTCCCAAACGTGAAGTGACATATCATAGTACGATGCAAATAGTTGGTCATTAATTGTTGAATATAACATCATGATACCCCAATCAACATGTAGGTCAGTTCATTTGTTGCTTCCATGCTTACGGAAAGCAAGAGTTTTGTTTGGTGCACCGTGAATTACCAAGTGATCAACACTCGGTAAAATCTAGTGTCATGTTACTATATCATAGCTACTAAATAGTGACCAAGTGATCAACACTTTGTAAAATCTAGCGCCATGTTTGCTCACACAACAAACCTTATGAATGATGAGTCCTCCATCTGATCGATTGTATATTCCGATCACAAAACTGTACTTATCTCAATCATAGAGGTAGGTATGTGGCTTGAACTGTTCACAAGATTTGGGCAAGCAAATGAAAATCCTCAAAAACTGGGAAATTGTTGATGGCATTTAATTCATTGAAGGAGAGATGAAAATTAATTGGAGATCATATGATTGGTTTAACGTTGGACCCATATCTAATTAATTAACACAAGGCTAGAATCCCACATTGAAAATAAATTAAATGACTCGTATGTTTATAAGGCTCTATGCTAGATTCCATGTTGCCGAGCCTTGTAGCGTGGGCTTGTAACTAAGCAGGGCATTAAAGTGATTGGTTGTGTGTGGTGATAAGCTAGGTGGACAAGGTGTGAGGTCCCATTAAGCACGCCCTAAGCCCTCAGGGTAGTAGGGCACTCCCACCCACTATGGGTGGGTAGCAAAGAATATACGCTAAAAATCCAGCAGATCCATGAAGATGCCTTTAGTCCTAGCGTGCTGTCTGGCTTCAACCCCTCATCACACAATCACTTTTTACAACAAACAAGAAGACCAACAAGGCGTACCTTAACCTCTTCCCCCTTTTGATTTTCACAAAGGGTGATTTGATCTTTGAAGGAAGTCAAGCTAGTTAAGAGCTTGCCAGGTACAAGGGGAAGTTTGGCTTTTTTGGGTCCATTGTATATTTCCAAGTCAATGCTGTTAATGGTTTTTCCAATATTTTCGTCAATTTTTGAACTTGAATTCTCTGTGATACCAGTTTAGTCAAATTGGTTGTTCCATTCACTGCTCCATACTGGCTAATAATTCCACAAGTTACTACGGTACAGATTAATTTTAAGTATAGTTTGGTTAAATATATTCTTTGAATATGCATTTGCCTTTTCATTTATAAAAACGAACCTATATTAATTACTACATATATCTCGTCACCTCACCCCAGTTGTTAGCGCTAAGAGCTAAAAGGCTTCATCCTCCAAAAATGTTACCAAGCAACCATGGTAACATGGTTATATCCAAGAGTCTCCCCGATCCTACCAAACAAGATGAAGATGAAGCTTCAATAAGTGCTTTCCCAAATTTACCAAACAACCATTGGGTACATGTCGATTATTGTACAACGTGAGAGATGACAATAAACAAATTCTTATTCCGATATGCTCCGACAACTCCTTGTTCAATCCTAAGAATAAAGTTGTTTACAAATGCATCAAAATAGGCAAGGACAGATCCAACTTGGGGGGTCATGGCGGCAAAATTTTTTAGTGACCATCACTGACTTTATTACAAAATATTTAGAGACCACCACTCACTTGAAAGTTTTTTAAACATTACTTGTAGTATTTTTAAGTATTTTATTTCTTTTTTTTAGTATTTGATTAAATTAGGTTGTTGTTAGATTTTCATTTCTACTTCATAAGTTAATTACGTTTTTTATTTACTAAATTTAATTTTTCTGTGTCTAGGTTTAATTTTGTGTTTAGTTGTTTTTGGTTTTATAGGAAAAAGCCCAAAAGAAAAAATTAGAGGCTCAAAATAAATTAAATGTATCTCATGAGAAGAGTCAGCCCTTGAGGCCCAAAGCCTTCCTCCCAATCAGCCCAACCCATAAGCGGCCTACAGTCTCCAACCCGCAGCTTTCTCTTGATTTGATGAACCCAGCTCATAATCATGTACCCAGTTAAAGCTTTTGATAAAACCTCATACTGATTTGGTACCGTAGGTTGCTAATTGGAAAAAAGAAAATATATTAGTATGTGTGTGCATGTGTGTGTGTCAAAGGGTGGTGGGCTGAAGCCTTCAGGACTTGGGGGCCACGAAGGTTTTGGGGTGTTGCAGCCATTGAGCTTGGGAGGTCGTCGTGTTGAGAAATGGGTTTCATTGGGGAGGGGTTGCCTGGCTTTGGGGGGTCATCCGACCCCCTACCTTTGAATGTGAATCTGGCCCTAAAAATAGGCACTTCTTGTAAATCATGCTAATAGTACGAAACAGAAAAGATCGATTGAATGATTCATACACTTTGTATATTTAGTTATTTATCAAAATTTTAAAAATGAAATGTTCCCCAAAAAAATTAAAATAAAATGACAATTTTAGCTGAAGTATATAGTAACGGAAATCACTTAAAAATAATGCAAAGTAAATTGGTAATTTTTTTTTTTTTAGATGAAGCTCATAAGCTTGATATTGTAACTCTGAAAATTTAATTCAATCTATTTGAACAAAAACGTGAGCGGCAGGATTCGAACCTGCGCGGGCAGAGCCCACATGATTTCTAGTCATGCCCGATAACCACTCCGGCACGCCCACTTTGCTGGCCGTTTGGCTTTCCAATAGAATCTTAAAAGGTCAGCTAGTAACCCAAGTCCGAAGTCCATATGGAGGACGTAATGGAGCCAAAGTTTCGTTTAATTACTGTTTTCATTTCTTTTCTGAAGTCTCTTCATTCATTTAGCTGTAAGAACAACTCTGACAAACTCTTCAGCTCTTCTTCCATGGCTAAAATGGCGAGTCTGAACTAAAGCTTAAATTCTGGAAGCACAAGTAAGTGTATAAATTAGAGTTGAAGACTAATGAAGAGAATTAATACAACAATATTAATGCAGCTGCCATATAACCATTAAAGTACATATTTGCATTAATAATGATCAAGATCCACGTTATACGTGATTGATCCCTGCAGTTTCGACAATTTATCTGTTTGCAAAACTGCCAAATTAACACAATAAAATGCATTTATCACTGCCCAGGCCATGACCCCCACCATGAACTTTTCTTATAAATTTACACTATACCAAACCTATATATATATCATTTCCCCTTCTCCTTTCTTATCCTTCTCTGTTATATTCCATCCACCTGTGATTGACCATGGAGTTCCCTACTCCATGGTCAGCGGATGATTATTTCTGTAAATTAATTTAATTATATATATATATATGTATATATCAACTTCTCAACAGAAGAATAATATGTGTGTTCAATTCTTGTTTTAAATCCTATCGGCTCAATCTTCTCCTCCCCGTGAAGGATTTGGACCATTTGGTGCACCGATGGCTTGTGGTCTGCCACAATAATATGGTAAGTTTGCACTGGACTTGTTTTAGTTGTTTGTAGTCTTGTAGATGTGCACTAGATCTACTTGTTTGTGAAAATTGATTTATATATAAAAACGGATTATTCCCAAATAAAGTAAGGGCTTTTTCACAAACTTGAACCACGGACCGCCGATCTACAACTGCACTGGCCTTCGGGATGGCTCCCCCAAATCTCGAGCCTCATTGTATCAATGTCTTGATCATCATTATTTTTCCCGCAAAACTTGTTGAAATATGGCAATTGCTTAGTTAATATGTAAATGTCGTAGCTGCTGCACTTGCTTGGGTCTGATGCTCATGTTTTATTCTTTTTCTTCATAACGGGTGTCTTTCCGGGGGTTTTGAACTTAGGACACGATGGCTGTGTGTGTACTCACCATTTCCTCAACTCCTTAGGCGTATTTAGGTGATTTGGTATTACATAAATTTATAACCAAGGGACTCCGATGATTATTCCCTACACATGCTTCAATGTAAACAACTACAAAATAGATACAAACTCTCTTTTGGATAGGATGGAGAGTGACAAACCTTGGATTTTGCTGATATATAATATTAGTGCTTGATACGTACATATGGAATTCTTTTTCATTTTCTTTTCATTCTCAAGTTATTCAGGAAAGGTACAATTTCTGCTCTGCACAGAATTTTACTTTCCTTTGTGTTGCTTCTTTGTTTGTTATAGGCCCCTATACATAAAAATCCTTTCGTTTTTGTGCACTACTTTTTGAAATAATGTTGTCATATGATTTCTGTTTTTATTATTTGTTCCAGGTGGATGTATGAGCTTTTGGTGTTTCTGCAATTGAAATAGCAGAGGTAATATATGCCAGCATGTAAGTAGTTCAATTTTTCTTGTGGCAGGAGAGGATTACATGCATGTATTATGTTGTTCTTATTGAAATAAAAGGAAGATAAAAAAGTTATGAGTCAGAGTTTTAGCTACACATCCAAAGTATAACTCTTTCCCTCAAAAAAGCTTTGTTGGCAGTTGACCGGGTCTCAAGGATATGGGTCTAACAGCCTCCCCTAATAATAAGCATAGACAAGAAGAGAGCAATTTGTGAATCCCTTGCTTTCCTACCCTCCATTGCAAAACCCTTTGGAGTTTGTTGTGGCAAAATTGGGTTGATGTGGTGGCGGCAACCGGAGTAGTGGGCGGTTGATGGTGGTGTCAATAGCTGTGGGACATGGAAGCAGGTGGACGTACTGGACGGAAAGTGATGGTGGTAGCAGATCCGACCCCAGAGTCAACAGGTGCACTCCAATATGCACTTTCTCAACAGGTGGCTGAGAATGATGAGTTGATCCTCATTCATGTTGAAAACCCTAGTTCATGGAAAAACACGCTCACAATGTTCCTTAGAAAACCTAACCTCCCTTTAGGCCCTGCCACCACAACCTTTGAAGCAATACTAGGGGAGGTGGATTTTCTTGAAGAAATGAAGAAGGCATGCAAACATGCACAACCAAAACTACGCCTGCGCGTGGAGAAGGTGGCAATGGAACAAGGCAAGGACAAAGCAACCACTATTCTTGATCAATGCAAGGTTCTTGGGGTCGATGTCCTAGTTGTAGGGCAACGAAAGACTCTTGCTACAGTAATTTTAGGGTGAGTTTTCTCATAAACATTCTACTTAGATTTGTGCCATCAAACTCTGACTTGTGAGTTTTCAAATGAATGTCCTTTTCAATACGTAAACATTTTGAAACCCTTAAAAAAGAAAAACATAAATTATTCCCGTCTCCTAAAACAGCAGAAAATGATGATAGGTTTTTCTCCTTTTTCTTTTTTTGCTGTGATAAATGCTCATAGTTTCTTGAAGGTGCCATCAAATAGTTTATTTTAGGTGCAACAGTTCTATTGAGATTTGACAAAGGAAAACAGATTCAACTTGAATAACTTGCTAATTCTTTCTGGTATTTTGTACCACTTACAGATACACGCGAGGGATGAAACCGATAGACACAGCAGAGTATTTGATCGATAACAGCAAGTGCACATGTGTTGGAGTACAGAAAAAGGGC
This sequence comes from Purshia tridentata, assembly GCA_003254885.1. Taxonomy (NCBI): domain Eukaryota; kingdom Viridiplantae; phylum Streptophyta; class Magnoliopsida; order Rosales; family Rosaceae; genus Purshia; species Purshia tridentata. Next base: position 18,994 of record QANT01001644.1, on the reverse strand, counting down.
CAAAATGGAGGCTACCTTCTCAATACAAAAACCCACAAGAATTTCTGGCTTCTGGCATAAACACTCAAATCACCAGAGGATCACTCTTGCTTCATACTTTTTTTCTTGCCTAAATCTGCTGTATTGGTTTAATGATATATCAATTGTTGGGACAGCAGGAACAGATCAAGTTGACAACTTCCGTTTGCTAAATCAGCTGACTGCTAGATTTAACGAGCGTGATAGTCTTCTGTGTTGTTTTCTCTTAGTTAAGGAGTCGACCATTTGTATGATATTCTTCAATTCCAATGCCAAAAAATTAGGCTGTACATATTTAACAAAGAGGCTCCTGAAAACCAATTTGAAAATGTGGCAATAGAACCAAAATAATGAGACAGACAGCAAAAGAAGACAATTGATACCTTACATCATTAGATTTCATTTTCTCCTCAACCAAAAGGGTACATGCATAAAATTAATATCTTCACCTTCGTACTAGTCAAATATGAGTTTGTTTTCAGGGCCTGATAAAAATTGGTATCATTATTAAAACGTTTAAAATGATAATTAAGAACAATGATGAATTCCAAACCAACTTGAAATTACCAAGCATCATGTTCAATCACTTGATGTGCCTTAAATTCACCAGTGTTTACAAAGATAGCAATTCTATATTAATATTGGATATATTTTTAGAGGTTCTTAATTTTTTTTTTTCTTGCTATAAAATTTGACATTTATTTTGATAACTACAAGTCTAGAAGTCTAGAACCTACAAACATCTTATTTCTCTCCACCTCCGCAGCTGAATAGGGGCCTTTCAATAAATTTTTGGTTTATGACAAATGGAAACTCGATGCTTGCAAGTTGCAGCCAACTAATTCAAATTGCATGTAACATGCAGATGCTCACCACCAAAACGAGTTGTCATTTTAGTTCAAAAGAGTCGGAAGGTTTGTAATATAGCAAAATCCCAAATGTGAAGTATAATGAATTGGGTAGAAAGGAGAAAAATGACATAGATAGCAATTAAATATATTACCAATACCCTCAAGATTTCACCTCCGTCTACTGGGGTGACAAACACAATGAGTGGAGCAACAGAAGAAAAACAAAATTGTTGCACCGACTGCTACTACAATTGCATGCATATACAAGTTACTGGAATGCCAACCATCTCTCCATTTCGCTAAAAGGAGGTACCTTCTACAAAAAGAAACAGCAGATTTATGGACAAACGGCCGCACCTTCCAAGGAAACATTGGATGTGCCAAAATTCCTATGTTTACCATCAGACACATTGGCCAGAAGGAATCCTTGATTAGGGAGCTGATTGATGAGAAGAGTTTCCAATTGGCAAGCCAAGCTCTTCCCTGGGACGGTGAAATAAAGGAAATTGGCTTTCTGCATTCCTTCCTTTGAACGATGCGCACATACTCGGCCCTCCATATCATCCGTCTATGACAGAAATTTGTAGATGCATTAGACTGTCATTTTTAGCATAAGAAAACATATATAATAAACTTAGCATAAGAAAACATATATAATAAACAGGAGCCTAACGCCACCATTTTTCAGCCAATTTGAAATGAACCATTATAAGTGTGGAGTAATAGACTGACCTTAATACTAAATTTCATAACCACTTTTTTTGAGTTTGAACCCAGAAATAACTGAAAAAAAGTTATGTCAAAAGAAAATGTACCTGTCCGACATACAGTTTCTTATCAGGTCTGAACATCACATATACACATGAAGCACCTACGGTTGATGGAGGTGGCTGTTCCCTAGCAGCAATTGGAACACAGTGTATCCCAGTAAGTTCTGATTTCTTTTTGCAAATTACAGTGATTGCACTCTCAACCTCCTTCTGTAAGACTTTCATTCTGTTCGTTGATCCTGTCTTATGGACAGCTTCAACTTTAGCACTACTCGATTGAGAATGGGATCTGTCATCATTGTTAAAACCTGTGGAGCAGTACTGTTCCAGTTTTGTGTCAATCTTTCCTATAAATTCCTTGTTTGCATAAACTGAACGATACAGGTCTTCAGCTCTTTCAATTATTGTTTCGGGAATTCCTTCCCTCTTAGCCGTTTCAAATGCAAGGCTTTCACTACAAATCCCATCCATCAACTTCCAGGTTGGTTTTGTTTGGCCATCAACATATACAGTTCCCATTGCTTTGTATACAGTGTTCTTTTTCTTGAGAGGCAAATTAAATATCCCATGCAAGTGAGTAGATATGATACCTAGACAACCTATTGTATCAAGAGTTTCCACAATACTACCAGCAATACATGTACCCTTTGCTGTTTCTGTTCCTCGGCAAATTTCATCTACAAGCACGAGGCTTCTTTTAGTGGCCCCGGAAACAATAGCCCGAATTTCTGACATTTCCACCTGACACATTGAAACTGAGTGTGATAAACAGTGTGTACCGCTGCAACAATTAAGTTAAATGAAATGTTCTGAGCTAGCCTGGATGGGAATCAGATGACTATATCTGTATAGGGAATAAGCAAGATTCAAATCGAACAAAATGCCAAGAACACATTGCTTTTAGATTATTTCATATTTTGTCCCAAACAATGTGATGTGGAAGATGGACGAGAGAGAGAGAGAGAGAGAGAAAAAGAGAGAGTGATACCGGACCTGGAAGGAACTTTTCCCATCAGCAGGGCTGTCATAAGATTTCACGTGAAGCATAATAGAATCAAAATGAGGAATCAAGGCTGACTCTGCAGGAACCATAAATCCACATATTCCAAGTAACGCAGCAGCACATGTTGATCGGAGCAAACTGGATTTACCACCACCATTTGGTCCAGTCAAAAGGAACAATGATTGCATATCAACAGTGTTATTTACAGCACTGCCCTCTGCTACATCCAACCAGTATGGTGATAGACCAACAATCTTCATCCCATATTCTCTATTCAATGGTTTTACATCCTGCGTCCAATGCGTTTACATATAAGACACTACAACATCGTTAAAGGCCATGAATGAAACATCAGAACAAATGGAAACTAGAAATTTCGAAAACTATGGCTAAAAGGAGTACATAACTACCTTAGAAACACATGACTCTCCAAGGGTGGGAAAAACCCATTTCCTTCTTCTCCCTTCACTGAAATATACCAATTACACAAAGTTAGAGTAAAATGCATATCATTATGAACCAGTGTAGATTTGAATAAAACAGTACTTCCAGTATAAAGATGCGAGCATAGAAACATGGCAAAATATAATGTGTGAAAACTCTAAGAAATAGGTACTAAAAACATGACATGGGTAATGTTCTTATTGCTAGTCAGTTATTAAAGTTAAGAGTAAAATGCATATCATTATGAACTATTGTAGATTTGAACAAGACAGTACTTCCAGTATAAAGATGCGAGTATATAACATGTGTGAAAACTCTAAGAAATAGGTACTAAAAACATAACATGGGTAATGTTCTTATTGCTAGTCAGTTATTAGCTAACATTTTAGGGATGGAAAGCTTCACTTGTTTAGAGGCTGAAATTCTCGAGAAATAATTTCCATAAGAACTTTCAACCTATATAATTCATTTAACAAGACTGAAGTACACCAACCTCCCGATGTCTAGTGAAATTACAAAACTGCCTTCATTGCAACAAGGGTGCAAATTTAATATCAGAAAATTGGAATAAGTTTTGGTAATTTCATGAAATCATATGGGAGATCTGTGTAACTTACGCTTAAGTCAATCAAAGAGAACCGAATCATATGGATCTTAATATTTACTAAAACATAAGGAAGAGGGTTTTTGTAATTTCACAAAATCACATGTCTGCTCAGTTAATAAATTGTGAAAACTGGTATGATTTTTACCAACCACAGAAAAGTATATTATAATAATGCAAACACGCCATAGATTCAGAGATATCACTATATATTTGTCAAACCAACCATCTAAAGATGAAAGATAACATTGATTATTGTTACAGATTATAGTAGCAATGTTAAAAGCTTAATAAAGTCATAAATACCCAACCTCACATGAGCAAATAATGCCTTGGCAATAACTAGAAGCATCGAGGCAAAGACAAGGATATTGATCTTTTCTTGTAAATCAGAAGAAAGTCCCCTCAACAATTCCAATACCCTTGTTTTTGCCTTGGAGCCTGCCTCATGGTACCTACAACAGAAAATAATAATAATACTAATAATAAAACTCAAAAAAAAAAAACTAACTATACTAGACATCAAAAGTCAAAACATAAAAAACTAATAGAAGAAAGAACCAGTAGGTGGTGTGTTAAATTGAAGAGGTATGGAAGGAATTCCATGAATACATAGCATCAGGGAAAATAGCACACCTTGTTAAAGCATCCTCCACTTTCATTGTGGTAAACCACTCTTCTCCAACCTTTCTACCTTTTGAATCTAGAGCAGGTTTAAGCTGTTTAATTTGTTCTTCCCCTCGGGTACCAGCCCAAACAGCAGGAGCAAACCGTTTTCCCTTAAACCAAACAGCTTCATGCTCCCGTGCATATAATATTTCTCCTTTTGGGCCTCCAAGTGGAGCTGTGGTAGCCTTTATTCTAGAAATAATGGGCAGGAAATCTTCAGTAACCTGCAAAATTTTAAATCCAAGTGAAATAATTTATAAAAATATGTACATCAACACATATAGGAACACAAAAACAAATATGTACTTTTTTAAAATGAAAGATCAGCAGATCATATATCTGAATAGACGGAGTTAGTAACAGAATGAATGTTGCAAGTATCAACAATCTATAAAAGAGATCCGCAGTTGTCCAATGAAACTTAAAATCAACAGCAGAACCATAATCCAGGCAGAAGCCCATTATGTTTCAGTGTAATTATTAGCTGGGAGAAGGCGATTAAGAAGTTTAGGCTTGGAAATGCATCAAAATTTGGACTGCATTATCATCGAGGGTATATGCAGATGAGAGTAGAAGAATTTTTTCCAAAAACATATGTTCTCAAAAACCATATTTCCTATGCAAATAGATATAATACTTTCTAAGCTTAATAGAGAAGGAAAGACCAATAATAAGGGAATGTAAATTTCATAGACAACCAATAAAAAACAAAAAGGAAAAGGAGATAACTACACTGAACAAAATTACTAGGAAAAGAATGCTTATTATTGGGAAAGCAAAGGTTGAAATTTGAACGCAGTGTGTTCTTGTAGGACATTACATAATTTAAAAAGAAATTTTGAGACATGCAACAATGCAGCAAAGTTGAGTGCTGAAGACCTACTGCAAGAGATAAAGCCTCAGCAGCCTTTTCCACTTCTGCAAATGCTTCCTCTATATGGATTCTCTTTATACGACCTTTCCATGAAGACTCCATATCCTCAAAAAAGTCACTAGGAACAACAGGAAAGGAACTACGTTTTTGATCATGTTCACCATCTAGGGAGATCATTTCACCGATTCTACCTGAAGCGCATTCACATTCATTAACCTGGCCAAAAATGGACTAGCGTCATATGCATAGAAAGCAAAAAGAGAAGACAAACAGAATCCATTCCAAGCCACACTCGAAAATTAGAGCCATCTCAATAGATTGAAATCTAATAACTTTATAATCCTCCAATCACAAAATACTGTGTCAAGTGCTTCTGAAATTGCAAAAATGGAAGACATACCAAAACCTTCAAAAGATGCATGCTTTTTATAGAAATCAGCAACTAAATATATGAAAATAAAATTTCATAAACAAAAAACTAAGACCTTCATAAAGAATATAACAAAAATCATAGATAGGTAAGTACATATTGAGGCTCGAACACAAAACATTTCATGAACAAAATATCTCTAGTTCTCACAAATCAAATGCCTCCAGTTTTAAAGGTGTTTATTGATTAACTCATAATGCAATCAATTATATTTTTCTTTTGTCAAGAAGTGGCATTAAAATAAGAAAAGGAAAACAGTAAACAAACTCAACCAAATGGTGCTACTTACAAATGTCTCGAAGTCAATTTTCAACCCAGTTGCCACCCATGTAGGATCCATCAACAACTTCAGGATTTCACTCAGCTCAGGATTTTTATTCATGTGCAGTATTTCATCAAGAACATTTTTAATTCTGCAAAACTCAATATGATTGGCCTCCCTCATTTCAAGAAGCTTCACCAGCTGTGGAACATACAGCAACTCAGGAATTATATACTGCAGTATGAAAAGACAAATGGGTGCCACTTCTATATTAATGCATAGATGGGTTTTTGCGTCTAGACGTGTATGCATAAGTGCTAAAGCATCCAAGTGCACACGCAAAAGAAAAAAGCAACCAAAATGCTTGACCAAACATATGGGCAAAAATTCATACATTCACTAAATTTAAACTGCACAGTTTAATAATAGTTAACAGGCTATGCGAGAAAAAAGTACCAAGAAGGAAGATATTAAAATAAAAATAAAAGTATTACAACCAGCAGCAGATAAATCGATGCAAAGCAAAAGGATTATTCTTTAACAATCACCTCTCGATCTCATGATAGAAATTGTAACATATAAACGGTAAAAGACTGACGTCTGACTGTGGACAAGATTGTTATGTTCAAATCTAAGTCATTAACAAGGTTAGAATACAACCTTTGCTGGTGAAACACAAGTAAACTCAGGAATCGAGCACGTTATCTTGCTCATATGTCTACACGTTTCTGGTTAAAAAAATACAACTTGTCAGCAGTTTTCATTAAACAATAAAAAATATATATTAAAATATAAATTAAAAAAAAAAAAGAGATGGCACTCCATACAGGTAAAATATAACGTGTTAAATTGCTATAGCAACGTGCGGGCTGGGGAACAAAATACTGTATTAGTAAATTATAATAAATTAGATAATTTACTACCTTACGGACAGCATTATAAGTGAATTACACAAGTTAGTGGCTCTTACTTCTTTGATGCTTTCACTTCCAAACCATTTTACATGGAACTTGCCATCCATGTACTATAGAAAAAAGTAGCATTCTTTAAACTATATCATACAAATCATGACCATTTTATCAAGTCTTATTGCACATTCAAATGGATCCTAAGGCATACCAATTGTAACCCAAATTCTCATAACTGGAGAGTTTACCAAACTAAACGACCCTTCTCTCTCTCTCTCTATCTCCAGAACTTATTATATTTTTTCATGGTATTTTCTTCATCTCTATCTATGATTGAAGTTTAAGAATATTTGTAATTAGTTAAGACAAAAAAATCTGTAATGAGCCATTCAAAAAGTTCCATCAATCATGTCCTAGTTATAAATGCTCCAAACATGATGGACATTCAGAAACAGTATGTAAGAGTACAATTTAAAGAAAACCTAACAATCAGGAAAAAAAAAATGGCACTTTATTAACTAAGATCAAAGAGTGAGCATTAAAGGGGAAAAAAACTCAGAATTCTATAATCTAATGCTGGATCAATACAAAGAGTATATCATATATCCCAACTCACCTTGAATTGTGGATGATATATCATAAGCAGGAGGATTAAGAAGAAGATCTCTAACATACCTGAGAAACCCAAAACTAATAAATATAAGGAACAAAGAATTATGAAAACATGTACACACACAGCCGCACACATGTACTTTATCATATTGTAAGAATGTACATTGAACAGGACTGAAAGAGTAAAAGGAAAATTTGGAGGACTGTCATTAGTATGAAAACAAAACTCAGTCATGATATAAAATGATCTAGTGATGATAAACAGACACACAAAAGAAACAAGCTTCCACACACATACACCCCCATTGTATTGGATCTAAAGATCTGTCTTCAATAAACTGAAACGAAAAAACATACAAATTATACTTACAATACAGGTAGGCCTGTGCAGTTTGAAGGAAGTAACACCTTCAACAAACAAGGTATACCCTCAGTTGGTATGGCACCTGGAAGTATGCAAAACAGAAATTAACATCACTTAACTTGAGAATGACTTCATATCATGAAAATGAAAATAAAAATAAAATATCCAATACAATTAGACTAACCTATTTGAGTCGCTGTCCCTAGGGTTAAAGGCTGGGGTCTGTTTTCTGAAGACACAGTGACATTCCTGAATGTAACTTCATCATCGAGACCATAAAGATCTTTAACCTGAGAGCATTGAAAGATAGATTTAAATATATAAAGCATAAATTTATTAAAAGAATTTTTCTCATATAATATGCTAGTGAACTAGAAGTAGAATAAGCAATAAAATCTCTAGATATGTTAACCTTAGACAAAAGCTCAGCGACAGGATTGCCTTCAAACCATTCAAAATGTCTACCACTACATTCTCCCCACAGTAGGCCTCCCTCGCCAAATTCTCCCCAACGACAAGTTCCTGTAAAGGATCCTCTTGATATAAATACGAATCAAATAAATTACGTAAGGAATAAAAAAAGAAAAATATTCTAACTATATAAAGTGGTCAAAAAGAAATTTCATTTAGCAAGAAAAGATTAATCACCCAAAACTCATTTTAGATGAAATTCTTTTTCGGAAAGCATTTTCAAAGTACATGAAGGTAGACAAGCTTCAAGGCATACAATAACAGATACAAAAATTCAGCCAAACAGGAGAACGCAACAGGCAATAAAGATGGTACTGACAAATTCCCACATAAATTATGCAGTTTATATGAACCTGAGAAATTGTTCCTCAAAGATGTATGCAGAAACAAATGATGGTACCGACAAGTACGAAGCTTGGTAACTAAGGCCTCTTCAGTCAAACCATCCTCCGATGAGAAAGTTTTCATAGTCTCCATGACAAAGTTTATGCAATAACCTCTTGCAGAACGAGATATTCCTGCCACATATATTTTACAAGTATTAACTTTCCATAGTGAATAATAGATAGTTTTATATCCTTGAGAAAGTGACATCATTTTAGGCACTGATTTTTTAGCATGAAATGAAGGGCAGAATTCACATCATATCAACATGAACAAAACTGAATATGAAGCACAACTCAAATAGAGAATCTAAAAGAATATCTACTGGAACAAATTTTTTATGAAAGAAAATATAGTGCATTTGTACCAACAACAGGCATTGGTTCTGGAAAGTCAAGATCGTGATCAACCCCAACAAGTCCAAAGACGTAAGGACTACCAGGATGTGCATGCCTGAAAGACTTAACAATATTAGTCAGGTGCAACATATGCATGTCAAACATTCTGAACATCAAATTCAAAAACAAAACACTCTCCCAGAAGATATAACTATACTGCGCCCTAAATAACATGATACTCTCTGACATAAATATATGGAGAATCATGAAAACCTTTGTTTTTCATTTTCATTAAAATTCTAACGGATGTTATTATAAAAAAATAAAAAAAACAACAACATTTATTTGAATTTTCCAAGAAGCAATATTTGCATGTGACACGGATGAGTCTTGAAAGGAAAACCAACCAATGAGAAGGTTCCAACATTCTAAGACAACAGTACTAAGTGTGTTGTATCAGAAGACACCATAATATGCTTCAGATTGTTATCCCTTTCCTCCAAAAAAGCAGCAAAAAAAATTTATATCAATCACTTCAAGAAAAGCCAGAAACAGCCAAAGAAAAGTCTTATAAAGGATATATAATATATGAAACAAAGAACGGATTAAATTGAAAGATGAGTTATTGACATGTAATTACCCAGATATAAAACGACCTTTACGAGAACGAGCTTGCGTTGGACCCTGAACTTCTTCCACTATACACTACAAGGACCCAAACATGAACATTAAACAAACTAGTCCGATAATAAAAATAAATGCTTTGACATACACATGCATGACAGAAAGATGACTAAATAAGGCAATGAATGCATAATACACCACTAGAGGCAATAATATCTGACAGTAATTACAGGATGAACACCCAATGAAGCATGCCTCAATGTTTCACACATGGAAACGTACCATTTAGGCATTGAGACTCCAGTCCATGAATGGAGCAGAAAATAATGGAGACTCAAGGGCTGAATTGCATATTCCACACAACAGAAAATGGATATTTATAGAAGCATGTTAAAACTCCAATCTTGACTTTCATGAACACAATAAAATGATAAGTACAGATATCAGAAATGCTATACTCACCACCGAAAACCCATTCCGTGTCAGATCATCCAAAGTTTGTCGAAGATTCTGGAAATCATATGCAATGAAGCATCAAATAGAATAAGCACATGATTAAATACACCCTAAATAATAAATCATAGAGAAGGAATTGATCGCTAAAAAAGTGACAAGGAACTTTTTCCTTAGATTGGGTTGAATGACAAAAAAGATTTTGTGTATGCAAGCAGTGGCAGACAACAGAACATAAAACTACAAAAAAAGATGCAAGAGAAATAGGGATAAATTAAGCTACTACCAATTATTTATCAAGATTCCCAACATAACATCCCAGAACTCGGCAAAAAAATGACACATCTGAAGAACCTCTTATGCATCTCATATGTTTTATATGCATGGTATAGTTCCCAAAGAGAGGGAAAAAAAAAAAAAAAAAATAGGGATAAATTAAGCTACTACCAATTATTTATCAATATTCCCAACATAACATCCCAGAACTCGGCAAAAAAATGACACATCTGAAGAACCTCTTATGCATCTCCTATGTTTTATATGCATGGTATAGTTCCCAAAGAGNAATATAAAAAAAAAAAAAAAAAAAAAAAAAAAAAAAAAAAAAAAAAAAAAAAAAAAGAGGAACATAAAATTCATACTTTAGTACACACAGATGCCCCATGATTTACTTGTTAAACCACCTTCCTTTATATTTATTTATCCACAAGCTGAACTCATCCTCTTGACTCAACCATTGGAAATCCATTGAAAACTTCATAAAATCAAGTAATTCCAATGAAAATGGCATAGTAGGCTTTTACTAAGCAAAACATCCATTTAATTATAGACAAGTTTCTCAACATTAGGAAACAAACTGACCAATTAAGAATGTGAGGCAGAATGAAGCATAATGTAAAAACTATATGAGTTCAAAGAATCCCAATAGAACATGCATATGAAAATAAATTTTATACCACAACCGGGCAACCAGCTCTTGGAATACTATCTGAACGAAGACCCCCAAAGGGGTTCAAACCTGCAAATTCAACCAAAATACAAGCATCTATTCCAATGGCTTCATAAAAGTCACCAACCTGAAAATAATAAAATATAACACTTGCTGCACCCATCATTAATGAATAATAGATAAAACATTAAAAAAAATACAAAGAGATTACAGAGAGGCAACCCAATTGTAAAGTATAAAAAGTCTCATAAACAAATTATGAAGTAGAAAAATCTTCTAATAACCAAGAGGGCTAATTAAGAAATAGTTACATACTCTGCAGAGCAAAACTTCACGTGGAAACTTTGACTTGAACTGCAAAATCTCCCAGTTGAGTGTTCCCTCTTTTAGACTAAAACAAACAAGTTTTACATAGTGAGCTTTACCAAGAACGAAACGATTTTTTAAGGCTTCAATAATAATAATAATAATATTTAGCATGTAAATTTTTTAGAGAATGTAACTTAAAGAATGCTTTAGTATGGCCAATTCCCTTAGAGACTTTCACGAACGTAAGCATATAAAGTATTTATATCGGAATTGATTTCCTTGAGATTTAGAAGATTTGTTAATATGCGAAGAAACCAGAAAAACAGGAACTTTTCTTGAACACATAGTGGCAATGCATATAACACCAATTCCAACCCTTTCTTTGGATAAGTGATGACTTTTACTCTTTGAAAGAACATCAAGCACAATTCATGTGTAACATAAAGATACTATAATAAAAAATTTATTTTGGAACTTCCTTTCTATTAATTTCTTTTTTAACTTGACTCTTTATTTTCAAAATGATGGAATACTTATACTAATGCTATAACTATTAAGAAATAATTTTCAAAAATTTTTTTTGTCTTTAAGTCCGCCTAGAGATTGAGTCCATTCTCTGCCACTATTTTCTTTCTTAAATCCATAAATTATAAGGAAAAGAATGGAGATGAGGTGTACAATGAGACATTTATGTACACAAGGTAAGCATGTCATGCATATCTGTCCTAACACTCCCTTGATATCAAGAAGGTTAAGGTACAAAATCCTAGTTGAACATGAATGTGAGTTGTGCAAACAGACCTACATGTTTTAAACAGCATTCAGTGGGCCTGTGTAAGATGCTTCAAATTTGGTTGTTTTGACATCAAGATGTTTATAATTCAAAATAAACACAGCTCAGTAACCTCCTGGCGTCTACCAGGTTCACATTGGCATGGAAAAAGAGACATAAGCCAACCTATGGTCAAACCTATTAACCAGTCCAAGTCTCCTCATTTCAAACCTTCTAACCTGCACTTTTTCAGGTTTGATACTATGTCTATCATTGACATTTTTGTACCCATCCCAACCCATGGTAAGGAAGTTAACATTTTGAAAACTACAGTTTGTTATTTCATGTCATCTAAGCATGCAAAAAGACTTCATAACAATAATTATAGTAAACTTTGCAAGAAAAAGCTCACAGGACCAATGAATAAGAGCAGAAAAGAACAATGCCTAACCTACTTAAGTCTTTTTCGTATCCTTTTTTGTTTTCTGAAGACATAAGCATACAGTTAAAATAACAATAGGATAAATTTAGTATCATAAGAGGGTCGTACCTCCCATTTTTTAAGTTAACATCCAAGCCTAGCAAATTGGAATACTTAAGCCTTTTAACCAGCTGGACAGTTGAAGGCTTCCTGCACATCTGCAACTTCTGCAAGTGAAAAAAACCATGACAATGAAAGGTCTTAATTGAAGATCTCAAGAAATAATTCCCAAAGAAAGCCTGTAACAAAAGAAGAAAAACATGTCTAGTCACTTGATAAAATGTACGAAGTAGCAAACCTCTTTCCACCACAGTATGTTAGAAAGAGCCCTTTCGTCACGAAAATTATTCAAAGCATTAAGTTTCTTGGTATCTTTTCTGCTTCCTCTTAAAGCCTTTTGATCTTTGAAACAACTAATCCTCCGAAACTGTCCACTAGTCATTGGTACAACAAAATCCCCCATTGTAGAAGTTAAATCACAATGGTGATGAACAAGAATTAAATATAAAATGCAAATTAAAGGGTTTCATAACTAACAATAGTTTTACTCTTCAAACCATTTCCCATGATTGATCAATACAACCATTTCCTAAGACATCCATGATTTGTTTTCTTTTATAGTAATGTTTGACAATACATAAAAATGAAGTATCTTGTTGAGTAATAACTTGGGTCATTATGGTTTCAGTCTTATTTCATTGCTTCCGGATTAACTAGCTTTCAATGAAGTACTATTTCTATATATAAACCATTTCTTAAAGATAATTTTCCAAAATCAAAGTACCTGGCACAGTGGCACGCATCCAACACACATATACCAGAACCCGTGTTTCAAACTCCCTATGAAATAACCAAAGTTCACATTTTGGGAATCTTATTCCATAGAAATTTAATTCTCATGTATATATAAATGAGGAATATTCCCCACAAGTGAATAAGGGACGTTCTTCTTACCAAAATAATAATGTTAATAAGGCACGTTCTCTCAAGCTTCAAGACAATTTCTTTTAGAGAAATTTCAACGACCCAAGACCATATACAACACAATAAATTCATAATATAACAAAAAAATACACAGAGACATCAACAATCATAACTTAAACAGAAAATGATTACAGTAGCAATGGTATATTTATGTATGCGTGTGTGTATGTATACATGTGTACATATATATATATATAGTGAGAGAGAGAGAGAGATTACAGGAGCATCGGAGAGGGAATTGGAGAGCTGCATTGGCGAGGAGGAGAGCGAAGAAGAAGAGCAAGAGGACGACAGCGAGGGAAACAGACGACGCCGTTTCGAGTGGCGAGCCAACAGTACATAGCGAGCGGTGTGGTGATGAGAGTGTATTATTCCAACTGTTGGTTGATTTCTAGGGTTTAGAGGAGTTTTCCCTTTCGCTAATGCCAAGCTCAGCTCCGCCTGAACTTCCCGCCAGACAGCAACGAGCAAAAAGGGATTACTTGGAGACTGGACTGGACAGGAGTGCGGAGGATATTTTTGTCTTGGGATGTCAAAGATATAGTTAAAATAAAAAAAATAAAAAAAAATTAAGAATCTTATTAGGAATTTAGGATATGGATTTTATTTCTTTACACCTATAAATATTCGGGCAATGAAAGAAAACTCAAATTTTGTAACCGAAAAAAAAAAACTCAATTACGAAATGCAGGAGCACTAAAAGAAGGCTTGACAGATGTAGATGTCACTTGCATCTACAACACTTTTTGAGATCCATATGAATTTACATCTGTATTTTGGGTTAATTTTGAAATTTCAATTATATATGCATTGTGAACTAATTTTGGAGTTGCATTTGTAATTTTTAGGGCATTTTGAGCTTATTTTTTAGTTGTACATGTATGTTGTAATATGTAAGTTGTAGATTGCATATGCTGGTTGTATATGCAATTTTTTTTGCTACAGCTATCAAGCACACGTCAATAATTGTCAAGCGCTCGACAAGCTTGGCAATAATTTTGTCATGGCCAAAACTTGAGTCAAATTTCTTTCTCATTTTGTCATACTAAATAAAAAACTCAAGAAAAAATCAATTTTGTTTAGTTTTAAGTTGTCAATTGATAGACAACGAATTGCTAGGCAAGGTTGGCGGCGATCAATAATGTTATTGTTAATTAGTAGTTAATTTCATGTTGTTGTTGCTCAGTAACATCCAGATAATCACATAAAAATGAAAACGGTATTGTTTTACTATATTAATTGAATGTCACCATATTTCTTGTGTAATCCTATAAAACGTACATATGGAAAATTGAAAAGTCACAAAATTAATTGCGATCCTAAAAGCTACATAATCCTAATATTATATAATAAACTTTCCACAAAACAGTGGAGTTGAAATTGAAATTAAAATTGAAATTGTATACATTTCCAGTAAAATTTTATTAAAGTGAAAGGAAAATTTCCAAAATAATTCTTAATAAAAAGAACTAAATTGTTGACATCCAATAAAAAATGTCAAGAGCAATGGTAAAACTATGAACCTTAAACTTCTACAACATCCCCTTCAAATAAGACTTGTCTCACCCAAATTTTCAAAATATATATTATATGTGATATATGGAGTCAATTTAATTAGTTGGAGTCAATGCTCTAACTAATGAAATGGACTCATCATATATCAAACCCTTGTTGTAATAATTACTTCACATAATTGTACAAGCAGTAGCCAAATTTGCAGCAGCAATAGCCATCTCAAATAGGCGAAATGTTTGGAACCATTGATTCTGAAAATATACAAACCAAAGAAATATCACGTTTTATAATCCAAATTAAGAAATTAAGTATGCATGCAATGCGAAAATGTACACCTTTTTTTGTTGAATAATGTGAAAATATAAAATTATTGTGTGTAAATATGAAATTAATGGACATGGGAATGAAATCAAATAAACGTACTCACCCTTTCAGGTACAGCTGCAACGTAGTAATTATTATATATCACTGGAGTGATTGCCTACATTAATTGTATACATTTAATTATTAAAAAGCATTTAATATAGAGATCCAATATATATATATAATTAGCAAATAAAGACCATGATTTATAATTAAATGTGGTCTACATAGCAAAAGCTGGATCCTAATTACCATGTTGAGATTTGGTGGAGCATAAGGAGGGAGCCCTCTTTTGGAGCGCAGCAAAATGTGGTTATCCAAGAAAAATCTATGGCGGTGTTGGAAGTTCGAATTGCCATAGCACACAGAGCAGAGGTCGTACGGCCACTGCCCGTCGAAGCACTCGATGCACGTAAAGTACAAGCCGCAGAGGTAGGTTCTGCAGCCATTGCAGAAGATGCTCCTGGTCTTCACGATGTAGTAGAAAGTCAGCACTTCCATGAAGTCCAGCCTGCCGTCCCTGTTCCGGTCCAGTTTTGCGAAAAAGTTGGGGTCGTTGTTGATCCAGTTGTACCCGTTCTGCTGGAGGAACTCGGAGAACTCGGCGGAGCTGACTCGGCCGTCGCGGTCGGAGTCCATGGATTGGAAGAAAGACCATGCTAGGTTCTTCATTTCGGGACTGCCGTGGGTATAGTAGGCCGAAGCTGCTGCATGTAGTTCTTCCATTTCCGTATAATGAGCTTAATTAGCTATATCAGCTGTCTGGTTTTTCATTGGGTTTTATAGTGGGTTTTTGGGACTAATGAAAATAAATTACTGAGCTTTGCGGATGGCCTCCCTTTTGATTACTCTGGGAATTTGGTTTTTTGTATTTGGTTAGTTTTGGTTGGTTGTATTGTTTGAACTTCATGGCTGATTTGGTTTTTTAATGAAATATTAATTTCCACTTGGTCAAAAAAATAAAATATAAATTACTGAGCTGGTTTGGAATATATATATGATATATCAATAGCCAGTTTCTGGATGTAATATGAGTTGACTGAATAATTTCCAAAAATAGACGGAGTCTTATGTTTGAATTATGAAATTAATTAATATTTTGGGTTTCTAATTAATGGTTTAATTGCCTATTTGTAAATATATAATGACTAAAATTTTCTATTTTGGAATAAGTGTAGCATTGTTATTTAAAATGGAACAATTTTCTAGTCCACCCCACCCCTCGATTTTATAATTTCGACAATATTGACGTATAATCGGAACCGTTTATATTTTAGATTACCTATTATAAATCATCTATGCAAAAAATCAACTCAATCGGAAATCATTTGATTATAGAATTGTTGTCAATTAAATAGAAAAAATCAACGGTTTAGTCAAAAAATCACTCTTTAATTCGGAACCATTCATTTTTTCTCTTTAATTGACAACAATTATATAACAAAATGATTTCCGATTGAGTTGATTTTTTGCATAGATGATCTATAATAGGTGATCTAAAATATGAACGGTTCCGATTATGCGTCAACATTGTCGAAATTATAAAATGGAGGGGTGGGGTGGACCTTGTGGTCACCCCTTGAGGTGACCCAAATATTTTTCTTTAAAATGCATATAGTATACACGGGCACTTCAAGAATGTAGACGTTTTCAAGGAGAAATTATTGAATAAAATTTTCTAATCACTTGTACAGTACGACCATCTTATTCTACGGCATTATGTGTACTGTTCATTTAAAAAAATTTTAAGATTCAACTATTTGAAGGTTGTACAAGACGTAAACCGTGGCACAATTAATTACCCTACAGAAAAATCTATATATTCTCATACATCACGATCATCCCACAATATAGCAATAATTTGACATTTTGAATCTTTTATATATATGTCGTATAGGTTATTTTTTAGAAATCATATATTTTTGGAAAAGAAAATATAATCAATCAAGTAATAAATTACTTAAAATTTGTAATAGTATTATAGTGATCTATTTCATAATTAAAACTGTGCTACATTTCATATAGATTCCTTTTTTAGGATATATATTATATATATGCACGTTCATTTAAAATACATTTTAATCAAGATTTTTCTCCCTACGCGCGAGTTTGATCCTTAGAATAAAAAAATTTAATCTAATTATTTAATAAAATTAAAATGATAATAATGTACGTTGTCAAATGATTAAATGAATTTTTGTTTAAATATTTTTTAAGTATGAGTAATAAAATAAGGGTGATGTTTAGGTCCTATGCACAGCAGAACTAGCTTATCCTTCAAGTCAAAAAATTTCATCTTTCTATTGTACGGTTTAAGATTGAAATCATTCTATTTTTATATCACTTATTAAAGATCATCTCTGTAAAAAATTAAGTTAATTGAAAATCATTAGATTGTATAACTGTCAACAAATAAATAGACAATTTGTAATTAAAGAGTGATTTTTTGACCAAATTGTTTATTTATTAGTTAACAGTTATACAACCAAACGATTTTAGATTAATTTAATTTTTTACAAAAATTTAATGATCTTTAATAAGTGATCTAAAATATAACGGTTCCGATTTTAAACTGGCACACTAACAAAATAATTTTTTATGCTTGAAGAACAAGCAGCAGGACCTAAGCATCACCCATAAATACATGCTTCTCATCATTGAACTGTAGACAAAAAACAAAACGTTAGACATACACATTCACGTACACACATATTCCTTTTTTTTATTTTTTTATTTTATAAATGTAGATGTCGACACTTCCAGGCCCTCGATCTGTATTTACATATATACTTGAAATGAAGGCTTGGAAGAGAAGACCAAGACACAGTCCAAGACAGGAAGACCAAGAACACTTGACTTGCAACCTGCAAGTGCAAGTTGACAAACCGTGTTCACGATCGATCGATCTAATAATTAATTTACAAAGAAAAGGAAAGCAGATCGACAAGACAACTCGATCGACAAGTAGCTACTTGCGTCAAGTCCACTCCTTGCGTGCATGTACCAGTGTATGGTAAGTCGTCCCCTTTTTTATTAAGTAAATTATAATTTCTTACTATATATATGTAAATTATTTCTTGACTTTTAGATTTTTTTACAATTATATAACTAGTCCCCAGTTATCTGTGAAACAAGCCTTGATTTAGTCACTGGCCAATTTTTTTAATATTTTTTATCTGTTAACAACTTGGCAGTTAAGTTATAACATATATATAATTCATTTAAGTATTGCATGCAATAGTACGGTGGTTGGATATCCTAACTGGTAGAAATGGTAGAACTATTTACAATGCATCCAAGTTCTCGCTACAAAAAAAATAGTCTTTGCCGACAAAACTTTAGCCGACGAAATTTATTTTCATCGGCCAAAATTGTTTTTCCCGACTAAATTTTATTTTGTCGGCCAACAGTCTAAAATTTCCCAACCTTATTAGGTATATTTTTCCCGAAGAAACATTTTCGTCCAAAATACTTTGGGCTGACTATTATCATGATTGTCGGCCCAGCTGAAGTGAAAAGGTAAGGCGGGATTACTTCCCGCA
>QANT01001643.1:0-78454 GCA_003254885.1 Purshia tridentata | reverse complement strand
GTCTAGTCACGTTGCTCGGCTGGGTCGCCTTCACTTTCGGGTGTCGTCCCTATAAGAAAAAAAAATACGTCATTAGTTCCCTCATTTAAAGTGTCCATCTATGTCTAAAATTTGGGGTTTCGCTAACCTAAGTCTTTTCTATACCACCCAAGTTAATAGCTCGCTTAATAAAGTCTAAACTCCACGACAATTTCTAAATTCCACGACTAATGGGTCGGACTAACCTCAACCCCACACAAAGTGCCGTTTTCAACCCCAACTTCACCATTTCCGCCTTTTCCTTCGAACCCATCATTCCACACTCTAGGTTAGATTTCTAAACGATGGTAATTAGCTAAAATACCACTAATTTATATCAATTCCTCAATTTTCCAACAACTACCCGAAATGGCCAAGCTTCATCCACCAATTCCCAATTTTCTTCCATTTTTTTCTTAAAGCCCAAGGTTCTAAACCACAATTAACATGTCCTAAGGTTGGAAATTAGAATTTTCAACCCCAATTTCGCACCCAAGCCACAATTTTCCCGATTTCCAGATTTGGGGCTAAATCCCAATTTCTTCCCATGTCTCAATTCAATCAATTTGACAGCCCAATTCCAAGAGAAATAAAATGGAGGAAGAATGGGGGAGAAAACCCACCTAATTGGGCAAGAGAGCCGCCGGAAAATTGGCCGGAAAGCTGGAGGTTGTGGCGGCTGGAAGCTTCTCTCCGTGCAGCGGCGCGCACAGACGTCTGGGGTCGGCGTCGTGGGTCGTGGTGGGCTGGCGACGGCGGGCAGAACCTTGGTCGGCGGCTGGTGTTGGTCGGAACAGCTGGACGGGGGAGGGAAGGGGTGACGCGCGCACAAGGAAGGTGAAATGGCTGGTTTTTGCGGGCTGGGAGGGGGGAGAAAGAGATAAAAAGAAGGCAGAGGGGTTTCCAGAAAAATCTGGAATTTTTAAGGCTAAGTCACTTTATTTACCATTTTGCCACTCCCTTCACACGTCCATAACTCACAAACCGTAACTCCGTTTGACGCATCCTTCCTGTCTACGAACTCGTGGGGCCGAGCTCTACTTAACCATGTCAAGGTCCACTCCAAGGGCCCTATAATTCAAAAAGTCAACTTTTGGGTCCTTTGCCACGTACAAAATTTTCAAACCGTCCCTCCAAACGGGACATGCCACCTGTCTATAAACTCGTAAGCCCGAGGCCTTCCTAATGGACCCAAAGTCAAACATCCAATCTCATCCAAATCCAAAGTCAACTTTTGGCCCGAAAACCATGTTAAAATGAAAAGAATTTTACCTTACGGAGTACGGGTCGTTACATCCTCCATCTTTCTTGGGCACAAGTGAGACTGGTAAATTTGTACCTTACGGAGTACGGGTCGTTACAATTCACCATGCCATATCTAATTCTTATATCTTGGGTAAAAACCATTAAAGTATAAATGCTCCTTAATCACTCTGGCTGTGTACTTTTCAAGTTCAAACATTTCATGCAAGGACAGTGAATATAATTTGGATCAGCAGCATTTTGTAATCCAAACCTTAAAAACCTCTCAACTCCCACGTCTTACCCCCTCCTATCAACATGCATCCATGTTTTATTCATAGATCTTACACAAAATAACACCATATTAATATAAAACCAAAGACACACATGCAAAAGGAAGAAACATCCATGTTTACCCCTTTCATTTAACTACGTACCCTATATATGAAACATTGATGCTACAACACCAAGCCATAAGTACTAGCTACAGCACCAACTTTTCAAATATGTGAAAATTAAAACCCCAAATTAGTTATAATCCAAATTAACAAACTTCATATAGTCATCCTTTTATAAACATCATATTTGTAGTAAATATCTTTATTAGTGTGGCTATTCCTGTAAGTAGTTTAGGGGTATACTTGTAATTTATTAAAGTGAGTATACCCTACCTCTATACAGGTATATATATTCCTGAATGAATAAGAGAACTGGTAGATTCTCTCTGCCTCCACAAACCCTAGTTACATATATTTTACAACACATTATCAGCACAAAGAGCTCTAAGATTGTGGATCGCTAAACAAAAGAGGATTATCATTTAATTTGTTCTTCAACCAAATAGGTTTTCTAGAACAATTTTCAATTCATGCTTATTAAAACTTGATAACATGCAAAATCTTCATGACGCATGAACCCTAAATCTATGTGGTTGATTTAATTGAGATTATACTCTTTGTTCATGTTTTTCGGATATCACCCCGGGTGCCTAACAGCCGCCGGCCACCACCACGGGTGGCCAGTAGCCTCTGGCTGTCCCTGTAGCAATCAGCCAGTGCAGGCCCAAGTCGTTGCACCTCAGGCCAAAAAGTACAGCCCAGGCCCAGGCCCAGACTCATACCACAGCCCAGCCAACCACGGAGGCCTAGGCAGGAAGCCCAGGCCCAAATCGCTTGCACCAACCCAGCAAGTCGCATGGGCCCAATTAAGCCATGCAGCCCTGCAGGCCGAGTGGGCTCAGGCCCAGACCTAGGCCTGTGGCCAAAACCAGAAGCTCAGGCCAACTGCAAGCAACCGGCCCAAGCCAGAAGCTTAGACCCAAGTTAAGTGGCGAGCCCAGCAGGGCGTCCACGTTAGCTTGCCATGTCAACACCGCACCCACGTCAGCGCCTAGTAGTGCGCCACGTCAATGCAGCACTCCACATCAGTGTCCAGCAGCACGCCAACGTGCCAGCTTCCACAGCTATGCGCCACATCAGCGCTGCACTAGCGTCCAACAGCGTGCTGACGGGGCAGCTTCCTTTTCTCCTGAAACTCTAAAAAAAAAGAGAATTATTTTGTGCAA
The DNA here is from genome assembly GCA_003254885.1 of Purshia tridentata. NCBI lineage: Eukaryota > Viridiplantae > Streptophyta > Magnoliopsida > Rosales > Rosaceae > Purshia > Purshia tridentata. Next base: position 75,630 of record QANT01001643.1, on the reverse strand, counting down.
TCACAAGATTCGAACCTGGGACCAATGGCACATCAGGGAAGAGTCTTAACCACTGCACTGCTTTTGTTTTGTTGATAGTATTAGCTTGTTCTAATATTTATACACTAAATGGCAGAAACATTTATATGAGCAATCTTGTGATATTTTCAATTCTATTTGGATTATGCAAATATTTTACTTGTTTAAATTTCCGCATTAGAGTATATGTGTAGAAATTAATTAATGAACCAATAGTTCATACATAAGTATCGAACCCGTAGTTTTGATAATGCCATATAAGGAACTTGAAGTTTCTTTTATAAATTCACCATACATTATAAAACTAGTAGATTTTACATGTTTAATCTAAATTCATTTTACCATGTTATAGAACTTGAAGTTCTTATTAGTTGCTTATGGATATTATTGCCCAAAGTACTAAATATTATTATTTGTTCCTTTTTTTTGAGAATGTCAAATCTCGACAAGCTTGATTTTGTCGCTTTGGAAGTTTCCAGAAGAAACTCTCTAAAGTGAACTCAAGATGTAAAGCTTCATTTGAGTACCTAGCTGAAGAGGATCCACGAGCTCTTTGGGTCGCTCTAGAAGAGTACAATTTAACCACCTAAGGACCATTTTTTTTCCCCAAAGCAAGACATGATTGGCAAAACATCCGTTTTCAGGATTTCAAATCTGTAAATGAGTATAATTCGGAGATTTGCCTGATTTGGTCACTCCTCAAATTTTGTGGGGAGGAGCTCACCAAAGCTGACCTATTGGATAAGATTTTCTCTATCTTCCCTACTTCCTATTTAGTCCTGAAGCAACAATATAGGGAGAGACATTTTACCAAGTTCTCAGAATTGATCATTACTTTGTTGCTCGCTGAAAAGAACAACAACTAATTATTGAACAATGATCAAGCCTGATCGGCCGGTACCAAAGCAACACCATTGCCTGAAGCAAAAGATGTTGCTCATCGCGATTCAAACCACGAAACGAGAAACCGAGGTCATGAAAAGGGCGCAATATTTGATCACCCGAGAAATGGAAGGAAAGGTTCTCAGAAGAACGCTCCGTATGATCGAGGTCATCGTGGCCAAGGCTCAAGCGGCCAAGGGCCACATAACCCTAGTTCTCGTGGCCATAGCCCACGTGGTGAGAATCACGATTGCTCAGCCCTAAGAACTCAAAATGAGAGGAACACTGGTCTGACCTGTCGCCCCTAGAATCATAATCAGATTGATCTATGTCACAATTGTGGAGGAACTGATCATTGGTCTCACACCTGTCGTGCTTTAGCGCAAGCTATAGAGGAGTATTATGCCAGTCGTGGACCTCGTGAGACCAACTTCGCCAAAGAATCATTTCCTATGAATACCACCCTAGAGATCACTAATTTTCAGGCTGCTTTTAGACGGTTTGAGGACTGAAAACTCGAGAACATGGTGATGATCGGCGCTTGTTCCGTATTTATCTTATTCTCTGAATAATGGTTCATATTTGGATTTTTGGTGATTTATGTTTTGGATTGTTAGTTTTTGAACATTTGGTTATGTTCGAATATTAATTCAATAAAGTCATTTATTTTCATACATTGAATTAAGTTTATGAATAGGCATGTTATGTGGGGAAGTTTGTTGTCTAGCTGTCAGTGCTACTACGCACACTATACTCCAGGAACGGAAGTATTTTTTTTCAAACTTATTGCCTACTCATACCTCTATGACAACCATATCAGGCCAATCCAACCTAATAAAAAGGCCATGGCAAAGCCCACTTTATGTTGTCCAATGGTACTGAATTTACCATTAATGAGGTCTTATATTCTCTATGTTCCAAAAGAACGTTGTTGAGTTTTAAGGATATTCGAACCAACAATTATCACATTGAAACCACCAAGGAAATTGAGTGGAATATCTTTGCATAACTTTCAATTTGTACGGCCAGAAACGTACATTGGAAAAATTAAAATGTCTCTCAAATGGTCTCTATATGACGACTATCAGATCGATTGAGGCACACCACATAGTTAGCTAGATGCTAACCATTTTGTAAATTTTTGTTTTTTTTGCTATGGCATGATCGGTCAGAACACCCAGGTCAAAGTATGATGCGCTGTATCCTCAATTCATCATATGGGCATCCCCTTACTATTTTGTGTTTAGTGACACACTATGCCAAGCCTGCTTGTTGAGAAAGTTGAATACTAGGCCATCATGTGCAAAGACTAGTAAAGATTTCACCCTTTTTTGGCATGGGGCTATTCAATCTTGCCTGTAGCTAGGTTGTTTCAATTGAGGCCCACTGCTATCCAACCTTACTCTGCATTACAGTTGGTAATTGGGTATGAACCTGACGTTTCGTACTTATTCGTATTTGGTTGTGCAATTTATGTGCTAATTGCGCCACCACAAAGTACAAAATTGGGCCCTCAACGAAGGATCGGTCGGTTATGAATCCCCATTCATTCTACACTTTTTTAGAGCCCTTGACAGGCGATCTCTTTCCCACCAAATTTGCAGATTGTCACTTTGATGAGACAGTCTTCCCGCCGTTAGGGGGAGATAAGAACGTCACCATTCTTGATGAACGACGCAAATTGACGTGGAATATCCCCACTATGTCTCATCTCGATCCCTGAATTGCACAATGTTATAATGAATTTCGGAGAATTCTAGATCTACATAGTGTAGCCAGACGCTTTCTCTGATCTAGTTAAAATGATGATATCATATATACCTGCTGCAAACATGCCTGTAAGGATATATGTCCCCGTAGGGCGTGTCGTCCCTGTAGGATGTGTCATCCCCGTAGGACTTGTCATCCCTGTAGGACATGTCGTCCCAGATGGACGAGGTACAGCCATGGCGACTAACCAATCATATGTCCCTGCCCAGAAGCGAGGTAGACCATAGGTTCAAAGGATTCTTATCCCTGGAAGAGGGTAAATTTGGCACAAATAAATCCTCTTGACACGGCAAACTCAATCGATCCATCTCACGAGATTGTTTCGGATTATGGGTCCGTCCTGGAAGAGACGGCGTTGGGGGACGCTTTAACATTTGAACCCACTCCTAAGAACAGAAAAATCTCAATAAATTATGCATGCTTAAGTGAGATATGGAATTGAAATGAGGTCATCATCGATGATATATTTGTATTCGTGTTAGCTACCGAAATCATAACTAGCGATGACATCGAACCTCGCTCTGTTGATGAATTTCAACATTGAGACGACTGGCCAAAATGGAAAGAAGCAATCCAGGCTAAATTGGATTCCTTGACAAAGAAAAGAGTGTTTGGGCTTGTCGTCCCTACACCTCCCCATGTTAAAACCTGTAGAATTTAAATGGGTATTTGTAAGGAATCGTAGTGAGAAAAACGAGATTGTGAGATATAAGGCTCGTCTAGTGGCGCAAGGATTTTCTCAACGCCTTGGGATTGATTACGAGGAGATGTATTCTCTCGTAATGAATGTCATAGCGTTCAACTACCTTATCAGTTTGGTAGTTTCTGAAAAACTGAATATGCAGCTTATGGATGTGGGCACAGTTTATCTCTATGGGGATCCTAATACAAAGATATATATGAAAGTTCCTAAAGGACTTAAGATACCCGATGCAAATAGTTCCAGACCACGGAACACGCTCTCCATTCATTTGAGGCGTTCACTTTATGGATTAAAATAATCCAGAAGGATGTAGTATAATCGTTTAAGTGAATATTTGATCAGAAAGGGATATTTGAATAATGAACTGTGCCCATGCGTGTTTATCAGGAAAATAAGTTTCAGATTGACATAAATCTATTTGGTGCTCCTAAAGAGATCAATGAGACTACTAAGCACCTGAAGTTGGAATTGGATGAAAGATCTTGGGAAAATGAATTTCTGCCTAGGCTTGGAGCTCGAGCACTGTGCAGTTGGGATTTTGGTCCATCAATCGAAATACATCCAGAAGAGGTTAAGGCACTTTAATGAGGATAAAGTGAAGCCTTCATGCACACCTATGATCATCCGTAGTCCAAATCCCAAGAAGGATCCATTTCATCCCGCAGATGATAACGAAGAGGTATTAGCACAAGAAGTTCCATACCTAAGTGCAATAGGCTCATTATTGTACTTGGCTCAATGCACTAGACCGGACATCACATTCGCTGTGAACTTGCTAGGTAGATGTAGCTCTGCACCAACACGCCGCCACTGGAATGGCATAAAAGACATTTTCCACTACCTTAGAAGTACAACGGATATGGGCTTATTCTATCCCTATGTGTCTTGGAATGGATCGAACCCCCATTTGACCCTCTGAATGGTGCATGCCTTGTTGGATTTTTGTTGAATGTTTTCTTAGAACCAAATAAATAACTCAATTCTAAGTTTACTCGCAAGTGCACGAATCACAGCATAGCAAAGCATGCAAATAATGAGGTCGATCCCACAGGGAATCGGTAAACATACATCAAACCAATTTAGCTTATTCACAACTCATACACAGAGCATGGGGGTTTAGATTTAAGTCAAAACTCACACACACACACTCTAACACACACACCCACACTTTCATGGCATTGTTAAGCATCAGAATCCACCAAATTATTAATGACAACTAATATGATAACATGCAATTTCAAAAGACTACGAACAAAAAGTTTGACTACCAAAGGCTTTGGCTATTTCCCTTTGGTGTTATACCTTCCTTATGCATGTACTAAGAGCTTATCGGGCCTACCCTAGCAAATTAACGTGCATCTTCCTAGATAAAATAGGGCAATCACTCATGCAAGAGTCATTAAGTTCCATGAAGATGTCAAACACACAAACCCCCTTGCCAACCAAATGTACACGGCGCTACCATGCGAATACTATTACCACAACTGTTGCTTAAGTGGCTGCTTGTTACTTCTAAAATTGTCATCTTTTCGAGCTTATTCAATTTTATAACAATCACTAGATGCTTTATCCCTAAGGTGGCCAGTCTTAAAGACTCTACAACTAGTGCCATTTAATTAGGTAATAGGATTTTATGTAAGTACCATCATCATCAATTCCATAAATCATAATTCAAACGTTGAACACAAATAAAAGCTTCATCCTTAACTTAACAATGCATAAAAGTAACTAAGACATGAACATGAAAATAAAATATTTAATTAAATAAACAAACTGCCAATCCATGTTCAAGGTCTTAATTAACAACTAAAAATAATAAAACAACACAAAAAGCATGAAAAAGGAAGAAGGAAACCACAAGGAAGTCACGGCAAGGGCAAGGAAGCTTGCAGCGAGGCTAGGGCAGCAGGGGGTCCTCCTTGATGCTCACGGCAAAGCTGGGCAGCAAGGGTGTCACGGCCTCCTTCTTATTTCTCTAGGGCTGCACGGCACACTCCTCTTCTTGGATTGGCTTGCTTCCCGCACACACACTCTCTTTCTCTAAAAATATAAAATTCTAAACTTTGGGTGTGAGAGCAGATTTTAAAAAGATGGATGTCAAATAATGAGGAGAGGAGGCCTTTATATAGGAGTAAGGATGTGATAATTCCTTGTCCTTCAAGGACTAGGACTTGTGGCAACAATAGGAAAGTAAAATTAGGGTTTCTCTCCACATAGGCTTGTGGCATGGAGGGTCACTTAAGCCCATATGTTTGCGCCTCTTCCCTTGCATGCTGGTGGGCTGCTCCCTTGGTCCATGCGCATGCCACCTTAGGCCCATTCCTCTTGTGATGTTGACTTGAGCCCATTGACTTGAAGAAGTTTCTAGAACCCTTTTGACTTTGACCAACCATTCCTTGGTCCCACTAGGAAACTTTGTCCAACTAGGGTTAGGTTTTCCTAGTCCAACTAGGATTACGTTTTCCTAGTGCAATTAGGATTTCCCTTTCCAGTCTAACTAGGGTTTACCTTTCCTAGCCTACTAGGATTTACCTTTCCTAGTCCCACTAGGATTTGGTTTTCCTAGTTCAACTAGGATTTCTCATTTCTGGCCCTGGACATTGATGGTTTTCCTGGTTTGGCTAGGATTCCTTATTTGAGTAGGATTTCAGCTTTCCTAGTTCCACTAGGATTTCTTCTGTTTTCTTAGTTTGATCAGGAATTGTCCAATTTTGGTTCTTTTGGCTTCTTTCTTCATAATTGCTTCATTTGACCTACAAAAGACAGAAACAAAACAAAAACACACAAAACGCCAAGTTCTAGCGCTCTAGGTTAGGGAGTTAGCATATAAAAGCATGCACAAATGCACACTCAACACACCCCCAAACTTAGACTTTGCTAGTCCTCAAGCAAAGAAAATAAAACAAAGACTCAAGATTGACTCTAAAAACAACTGCTTCCCAACAAATGAATTCATGTATGCAGCTAGTATCAATTATCACAAGCAAAGCACATATGTCAATCATTCATCGAATTCAAGTGATAATTACATTGCATACCTTACTTCTCCATTGTCATCTATTCTATCCTTTGCATAAACCCATGTGTTCGATAAACAGTCAAAACAAGTTATATACAAGTTAAATTCAACTCCAATCCTCACTAGGCATACTCTCAGCAATAAACACTTAGAAATTGGGTTGATTTGTGTGCTCTCAGGTAATGTGAGAATAATATATACAAGTTCACATATTAGCATTGAATAAACAAGGCACAAATAAATAGAGTGTGATCTCATGAATGAATGCCAATGAACTTGAAATGGAATCACTAGTCATAAGCTTCTATCTTATTCAATCTCCACACCAAAGGACCACACCTTACCTCGGATCATAAAGGACTTTTGTGGGTTGAAATGAAGGCTTCGGTATAGGTATGGTATTGAAATGAAAGGAAAATACAATGGCTAGTACTATGGAATTTGTAACACAGTTACGGCATACCTTGCTTATTTGCACTTCATAACTTGAATTTTGAACTTTTCGCTCTCTTTTGCTCTGGCCTTTTGCTTCTTCTTTTGTAAGCTTGTTCTTTTTCTTCTTTCTTGGCATCGGCATAGCCTTTTGAGCACTTCTTCTTTTCTTTTGCTTCAAGTCATGCATAATCACTTATTTTGCACCCTCCAATTCTTATGTAACCAAAAACCATAGTATAAGGGTAAACGGACTAGGGAGTGTAACTCCCCCAAACTTAGGGTTAAGTAAGGATGTTTGGTGACAAAGGAAAGGCTAATTTAAGGCTCACAGTGGCTAGCTAGCGGTAAACACAATGTGGTTGGCTTTTCGGCTAAAAGGGTAAAGAAACATGGCCTAAGATCATCTCCTTGGTACAATGTAATCTATAAATGCTTCAAATAGAATAAAAGAGAAGTTCTAACAAAAATGATTCAAATTATGTGCATTTCAAGTGTATGACCAAATGAATGAATAGTGAGATCAAAACAACAACTTAAATGACAAGAATAAGATTAAAGTGGCGCGCACACTCAAGAATTAAAGAACAGGCTCAATAGCTCACAAAGGTCATAAGTCTACTCCAACAAGTATAAAACAGAGTTAACTTGCATATCACTACACAAGTTCATAAAAAGGAAATATAGATCACATGGAGTTGTAAAATAAACATGCAACATCAAGTGAACAAGGTGAATAGTGATAACTTGTGCAAGGCTAACAATGCAAGTCTACAACCATACAATCATGTCAAGTGTTGGGAAACTTTAAAAACACATGTTGCAAGAACCTAGAGTGTTAAATCCAAATTGAAATTGAATCAAAACTCAAGGAATTGCATTTTAATTTTAGTACCCAAAAGAGCAACCCCAATGCAATTAGGATCGAATCTTAGGGTCTTTGGACTCTAAAAGAAATATATATATATTTTTTTTACTTGGATCGCCCAGAGGATCGATCCTACACTAGGGAGGATCGGTCCTCCAAAGACCAACACAAAAATGACCGCCCAGAGGATCGATCCTACACTAGGGAGGATCGGTCCTCCAAAGACCAACACAAAAATGACCGCCCAGAGGATTAATCCCACACTAGAGAGAATCGGTCCTCCAGAGACAAAACACAAAACGAAATTTTTTTTTTTTTTTGAAATTCCCTTCTAAAACAGTTTGCCTATTCCCCCCAAACTTAATGATACATTGCCCTCAATGTATAAGAAATAAACTACATGCATGCGCATTAAAGTAAGGAAAGTAATCAAACACCCCCAAAAGGAAATCTAACACACAACCAACAAATAGAAACATAAAGCACTAAAATTGTCCCAAATGAAGCAAGAATCAAATAAAAAGTGTTTACGAGCTCAAATGGAAGTGTTGCGCGTGGCTGGTCCTTCCTTGTACTCCCATCTTCCCAAAACGTGGGTTGCCTTCCAAAAGCGCTTGCTTTTCCATCTTTAGCCAAACGTTGCTATGTCTCCTCACTTGCGGCTTCTCTTGCTCTTTCTTGATCCCATGGTGCTGTTCTCGGCATCATCTCTAGCTCGACACCTTGAAGACTCTCTCAGCTCCTCTTTTTCCTCCTTGATCTCTGCTTCTTCTTCGTCTTGTGGGATGTCCTCAGTGACTTGGAATGACTCACTTATTCCCATATGCGTGAAACTCATCATCATGGTCCTTGTCCTAAACTCCATCCCAACAGTGCACAAGAATGGTCTCCCAAGAATAAGAGTTGTGTTATCGGCTAGTCTTGGCACATCAAGAACAATAAAATCAGCGGTCACAAGAAGTCCTTTGCAATTTACGAGCACATCCACAAGCTTTCTCCAAGGCTTAGAAGTGGTCGAATTCCCAAAACCAACATGGTGGTGATACTCTTGCAAATCAGTTTCGTCGAATCCAAAGCCAATGAATATACGTACAGGCAAAATATTGATTGCGGACCCATCATCAAGTAGTACTCTCTCGAACACACAATCACCCATGATGCACAAAATGATCAGTGGCCCAGGGTCCTTCTTCTTTGTCGGAAATTGCTCAAATAAGTACCCCTTAATTCGATCTGAGACTTCGGCCTCTCCATTATTCACTTTGTCTTCAATTACTCTCAGCTCCCTTAGTGCGCGTGGGAAACGCTTGATGAACTCCATAGGCTCGGGCTGAGGTTCTTTTTCGTCCATGGAAGGGTCTTCTTCTTCCTCATCATCAAAAATAATTATCACTTCATGAACCTTCTTCTTTCCTATTTTCCTTCCACGGAGCACCCTCTTGGTTTGCATCCAAACCACATTTACATTTTCAGTCTTTGGGTTGACAACGGCTTGGCTAGGTAACTTCCTATGCTCTCTTTGTCCTACGATGTTTGCGATCGGCCCCATTTGTACCTCTAGACTCGCAATGGCTTTAGAATTAGCTTGAATTTGTTGCTCAGTTCTTTGCATGAATGTGTTGGTGCTTTGAGCAAGTAAGGTGGTGTTTTGAGCAATTTGTGCAATCTTGCTCTCCAAGCTAGTCTTTTCGGCGTTAGGATGAACATATGGCTGCACAGGTGCGCTTCCACTAGCTTGCTGCCCATTGTTGTTACTCCACCTCATGTTAGGATGATTCCTCCACCCAGGATAGTAAGTGTTTGGAAATGGCTCTCCTTGGCTTCTTTGGAAGTTTCCTACTTGATTAACTTGCTCCATGCCCTCCTCTTGATCTTGTGAACTTGCACTTTCTTGCACCATAGCTAAATTCCTCACCATAATCTTGATTTCGGCAATTTCCTTCTCTATTGCATTTGGTACAGCTGAAACTTCATATATGCCTCTCTTAGTTGTTCCTCTTGTGCGCGTGAAGTTCCAATGCTGCAAATTGTGCGCAAGTGTCTCAAAAAGTGCTTTAGCTTCCACGTTTGTCTTGGTCATGAATGAGCCTCCACATGCTGCATCCACCATAGATTGGTCTCTTTCTAGCAATCCTTGATAAAAACAGCTCATAAGGTATCACGGCTCCAAGTTGTGATGGGGACACGCATTCAGCAGCTCATTGAACCTTTCCCAAGTCTCATGAAATGGTTCATCCGCCTTTTGCACACACCCCAAAATATCTCTTCTTATTTCATTCGTCTTGGCAGCGGGAAAGAATTTCTTCAAGAATTGCCTAGATAGCTCCTCCCAAGTAGTGATCGACGCACTAGGCAGCGAGTAAAGCCACTTCTTTGCCTTGTCCTTGAGTGAAAACGGGAACAAACGTAGTTGATATTGGTTCTCATCAACCCCCACATACCTCGCGGTCTCGCACACTCTAGCAAACTCTTTTAAGTGTTGAATAGGATCCTCCCCACCTAATCCATAGAATTTCGGCAAGAGATGGATAGTTCTACTCTTGATCTCAAAGTTGTGGTTCACAGTAGCATAACGAATGCATGATGGCTGTGCGAGCAGCGATGGTGATGAAAAGTGACTCAATGGATGGGTAGGAATAACCTCAGCATCATGATTGTCGCCCATGCTTCCTTCTAGGTCAGATTCAGATTCAAAAGAGCTTGAAGTGAATGGACTTCTTGGACTCTTCCTAGTGGACTCAAGTGCTTCAGCAAGAGCGTCTCTATATCTTTGTTCAAGGCTAAAACTCATAAAACAAGTACCTAACACATTGAGCACCCAATTTATCAGTAGAAAAGACACTTATAAGAAAACAAGCATTATTAAAAACTAAAAACTGAAAATTGGAAATTTAACTAATATAACCTAATTACTATAATAAGCTAAACCAATTCAGTGATATTTAACACCATTCCCCAGCAACGGCGCCAAAAACTTGTTGAATGTTTTCATAGAACCAAATAAATAACTCAATTCTAAGTTTACTTGCAAGTGCACGAATCGCGGCATAGCAAACCATGCAAATAATGAGGTCGATCTCACAGGGAATAGGTAAATATACATCAAACCAATTTAGCTTATTCACAACTCACACACAAGGCATGGGGGTTTAGATTTAAGTCAAAACTCACACACACACACTCTCTAACACACACACCCACACTTTCATGGCATTGTTAAGCATCAGAATCCACCAAACTATTAATGACAACTAATATGATAACATGCAATTTCAAAAGACTACGAACAAAAAGTTTGACTACCACAGGCTTTGGCTATTTCCCTTTGGCGTTATACCTTCCTTATGCATGTACTAAGAGCTTATCGGGCCTACATTAGCAAGTTAACGTGCATGGTCCTAGATAAACTAGGACAATCACCCATACAAGAGTCATTAAGTTCCATGAAGATGTCAAACACACAGACCCCCTTTCCAACCAAATGTACACGGCGCTACCATGCGAATACTATTACCACAACCATTGCTTAAGCAGCTGCTTGTTACTTCTAAAATTGTTCCCTTTTCCAACCAAATGTACACGGCGCTACCATGCGAATACTATTACCACAACTGTTGCTTAAGTGGGTACTTGTTACTTCTAAAATTGTCATCCTTTCGAGCTTATTCAATTTTATAACAATCACTAGATACTTTATCCCTAAGGTGGCCAGTGTTAAAAACTCTACAACTAGTACCATTTAATTAGGTAATAGGATTTTATGTAAGTACCATCACCATCAATTCCAAAAATCATAATTCAAACATTGAACATAAATAGAGGCTTCATCTTTAACTTAACAATGCATAAAAGTAACTAAGACATGAACATGAAAATAAAATATTTAATTAGATAAACAAACTGCCAATCCATGTTCAAGGTCTTAATTAACACTTACAAATAATAAAACAACTCAAAAAGCATGAAAAAGGAAGAAGAAAACCACAAGGAAGTCATGGCAAGGCAAGGTGGCTTGCGGCATGGCTTAGGGCAGCAAGGGGTGTCACGGCCTCCTTCTCTCCTTGGCTCTCTAGGCTGCACGGCACACTCCTCATCTAGGCTTGCTTGCGGCACACTCTCTTTCTCTCTAAAAATATAAAATTCTGACTTTTTGGTGTAAGAGCAGATTTTGCTTGAAAAGAGCATGTAAAATAATGAGGAGAGGAGGCCTTTATATAGGAGTAAGGAGGTGCTAATTCCTTGGCCTCCAAGGACTTGACTTGCGGCACAAATAGGAAAGTAGAATTAGGGTTTCCCATGTACATGGGCTTGGGGCATGGGCATCATTTAAGCCCATGTGCCTTGCGCCTGCCCTTTGTTTGCTAGTGGGCTTCTCCCTTGGTCCATGCGCATGCCACCTTAGGCCCATTCCTTCATGTGATATTGACTTGATGAAGCTTCTAGAACCCCTTTGACTTTGACCTAACGTTCCTTGGTCTACTAGGAAACTTTGTCCAACTAGGGTTAGGTTTTCCTAGTCCACCTAGGATTAGGATTTTCTAGTGCAATTAGGATTTTCCTTTCTAGTCTAACTAGGATTTATCTTTCCTAGTCCCACTAGGATTTGCCTTCCCTAGTCCCACTAGGATTTCACATTTCTGGCCCCGGACAATGATGGTTTTCCTGGTTTGGCTAGGATTCCTTATTTGAGTAGGATTTCCGCTTTCTTAGTTCCACCAGGATTTCTTCCGTTTTCCTAGTTTGATCAGGAATTGTCCAATTTTGGTTCTTTTGGCTTCTTTCTTCATAATTGCTTCATTTGACCTACAAAAGATAGAAACAAAGCAAAAACACACAAAACGCCAAGTTCTACCACTCTAAGTTAAGGAATTAGCATAAGAAAACATGCACAAACGCTCACTCAACAGAAAGCCGTGGGCAGTAAGGTGCAAGCAGCTGCTCAAGACAACAGCAGTGATGGCACAAGGCAGCAGGTGGTAGCACAAGGAAGCAAGCAGCGTCGGCAAGGCAGCAGGTGGTAGTGCAAGGCTTGGTTCTCCTTCCCTTGGCTGGCCGAAATCCCCTCTCTTTCTCTCTCTCTAATTCTGAATTCTTGTGAAAAATAATGGATGCTAATTCTGAAGTATAATGAGGTTTATCTAGGGAGGCTTTCCTTGGAGAAGAGGGAAAACACTTAAAATTAGGGTTTGGAGGTTGGAGGCTTGCGGCAACCATAGGGCCTTGGCCCATTAGTATATGCGGTTGCCCTAGGGTTTTTTAATCCCTTGAGCTTGCAACAACTTAAACCCATATCTTCCTTTCACGTGCCATTTGATGCCCACTTGTCTCTTGGCCTAATTGTCTTCATTTGAAGTGGCCCACTATTACTTGGAAGCTTCTAGAACACTTTCCTTCATATTTTATAATTCCCCTACAAAATGATTTCAACTAGGGTTTTACTTTCCTAGTTCAACAAGGATTTACCTTTCCTGGTCCAACTAGGGTTAGGTTTTCCTAGTCAAACTAGGATTCCTCAATTTTGGCCTTGAAAATTGATGGTTTTCTTGATCTGGGTAGGATTCCTTATTTGACTAGGATTTTAGCTCTCTTAGTTCCATCAAGATTTCATCAGTTTCCCAAATTTGATTAGGAAATGTCTGAAAATAGCCCTTTTGGGTTCTTTTGCCTCATTTGCTCCAGAATACCTACAAAACACTAAAACAAAACAAAAGCACACAAAACGCCAAGTTCTAGCGTTCTAGGTTAAGGAGTTAGCATAAGAAAGTGTGCAAAAAAGCACACTTAACAGTATGCACCGAAATGATGTTTTCGTTACTTCTAAACACAAAATGTACTTCTTTAGGGCGAGAATGCTCATCCAAGCGTGAGAAAGTGTTACCCTATGTCTTTCTTGTCAACCGATAACGTTTTGGTGCAACTTTAACAAATTGTACTAAGTGCACACCAAAATGACGTTTTCGTTCATTTTTAACACCTAAAATGGTTCCTTAGAGATAGCACGCTAATCGAGACATTAGAGAGTGCTTCCTCATCTCTTTCTTGCCAACCGGGCACGTGTTGGTGCAATTTGGACCAAGTTAGACCGAGTATACACCGAAAAGGTGTTTTTGTTCTATCCTAACACGAAATGTGCTTCTTTGAGGCTGGAACGCTAATCCAAGCATGAGAAAGTGCATCCCTATGTCTTTCGTGCCAATTGAGCGCGTTTAGTTGCAATGTTAGCCAAATTTGACTCAATGTGCACTAAAATAACGTGTTCGTGCATTCTTAACACCTAAGGTAGTTCATTTGAGCTAGAACACTAATCCAAATATGAGAAAGTTGTTCCCCATGCGTTTCTTGTCAGCATAGCACGTTTTTGGGCAACTTCAACCAAATTAGACTAAGTGTGCACCGAAATGACGTATTCGTGCTATCTTATTGCCAAAAGTGGTTCTTTAGGGCTTGAATGCTAATCGAGACACGAGAAAGTGCTTCCCCACATCTTTCATGCCAACCGGGAACGTTTTGGTTTAACTTTAATCAAATTGGACTTAGTATGCACCGAAATGATGTTTTCGTGCATTCTTTGGGCCTAAAGTGGTTCTTTAGGGTTAACACGCTAATATCAAGACATGAGAATGTGCTTCCTCAAGTCTTTCTTCCCAACCAAGAAAGTTTTGGTGCAATTTAGACCTAGTATGCACCGAAATGATGTGTTTGTGCATTCCTAACACCTAAAGTGGTTCTTTAGGGCTATCACGTTAATCGAGACATGAGAAAGTGCTTCTCAATGTCTTTCTTGTCAACTAGGCACGTTTTGATGCAATTTAGACGAAAATGGACTGAGTATGCACCAAAATGATGTTTTCGTTACTTCTAAACACGAAATGTGCTTCTTAGGGCGAGAATGTTCATCCAAGCGTGAGAAAGTGCTTCCCCATGTCTTTCTTGTCAACCGATGATGTTTTGGTGCAACTTTAACCAAATTGTAATGAGTGCACACCAAAATGACGTTTTCGTTCATTCTTAACACCTAAAGTGGTTCCTTAGGGATATCACGCTAACCAAGACATTAAAGAGTGCTTCCTCATCTCTTTCTTGCCAATTTGGCGCGTTTTTGTGCTATTTGGACTAAGTTAGACTGAATATACACCGAAAAGGTGTTTTTGTTCTATCCCCGAAAAGGTGTTTTTGTTCTATCCTAACACGAAATGTGCTTCTTTGAGGTTGGAACACTAATCCAAGCGTGAGAAAGTGCATCCCTATGTCTTTCTTGCCAACCAAGCACGTTTAGTTGCAACGTTAGCCAAATTTGACTCAATGTGCACTAAAATAACGTATTCGTGCATTCTTAGCACCTAAAGTGGTTCTCTAGGGCTTGAATGCTAACCGAGACGCAAGAAGGTGCTTCCCCACGTTTTTCTCGCCAACCAGGAACGCTTCTGTTTAACTTTAATCAAATTGGACTTAGTGTGCACCGAAATGACGTTTTTGTGCATTCTTATGGCCTAAAGTGGTTCTTTAGGGTTAGCACGCAAATATCGAGACATGAGAAAGTACTTCCTCATGTCTTTCTTCCCAACCAAGAAATTGTTGGTGCAATTTGGACCCAGTATGCACTGAAATGATGTTTTCGTGCATTCCTAACACCTAAAGTGGTTCTTTTGGGCTAGCACGCTAATTGAGACATGCTAAAGTGCTTCTCAATCAATGTCTTTCTTCCCGACCAGGCACATTTTGGTGCAATTTAGACGAAAATGGATTGAGTATACACCAAAATGATGTTTTCATTACTTCTAAACACGAAATGTGCTTCTTTACGGCGAGAATGCTCATTCAACCGTGAGAAAGTGTTTCCCCATGTCTTTCTTGTTAGCCGATAACGTTTTGGTGCGACTTTAACCAAATTTTACTGAGTGCGCACCGAAATGACTTTTTAGTTTATTCTTAATGCCTAAAGTGGTTCCTTAGGGTTAGCACAATAATTGAGACATTAGAGAGTGCTTCCTCATCTCATTATGGCCAAATGGGCCCGTTTTGGTGCAATTTGGACCAAGTTAGACCTAGTATGCACCGAAAAAGTGTTTTTGTTCTATCCTTACACGAAATGTGCTTCTTTGAGGCTGGAACGCTAATCCGAGTATGAGAAAGTGCATCCCTATGTCTTTCGTGCCAACCAAGCGCGTTTAGTTGCAACGTTAGCCAAATTTGACTCAATGTGCATTGAAATGACATTCGTGCATTCTTAGCACCTATGGTAGTTCATTTGGGCTAGAATGCTAATCCAAACATGAGAAAGTGGTTCCCCATGTGTTTCTTGTCAGCCGAACACGTTTTCATGCTACTTCAACCAAATTGGACTAAGTGNACATTCGTGCATTCTTAGCACCTATGGTAGTTCATTTGGGCTAGAATGCTAATCCAAACATGAGAAAGTGGTTCCCCATGTGTTTCTTGTCAACCGAACACGTTTTCATGCTACTTCAACCAAATTGGACTAAGTGTGCACCGAAATGATGTATTTGTGCATTATTAGTGCCTAAAATGGTTCTTTAGGGCTTCAACAGTAATCGAGACACGAGAAAGTGCTTCACCACATCTTTCATGCCAACCGGGAATGTTTTGGTTTAACTTCAATCAAATTGGACTTAGTGTGTCCTGAAATGACGTTTTCGTGCATTCTTAGGGCCTAAAATGGTTCTTTAGGGTTAGCACGCTAATATTGAGACATGAGAAAGTGCTTCCTCATGTCTTTCTTGCCAACTAAGAAAGTTTTGGTGCAATTTGGTGCAATTTGGACCTAGTATGCAATGAAATGATGTTTTCGTGCATTCCTAACACCTAAAGTGGTTCTTTAGGGCTACGACGCTAATCGAGACTGTTGATTGTTTTCCTAGAGCAAAATTATAAACATTTATTCCAACTCTAAGTTTACTCACAAGTGCATGAATCACAAAGTAGCAAGTGGTGCAAAGTACGAGGTCGATGCCATAGGGAATGGATATACTAACAATAAACTAACTTAACTTAACATATTTGAAACACTAACACACACTCATGGATAGGAGGGTTTAGAAAAGGTAGAAAACACAAATACACATACACATATGCACACACCCATTCACGGCATTGTGACGCATCAGAATCCACCATCTAGCAACCGAAACAATAAGTTTGATATCATGCAATTATAGAAGACTACGAACATAAAGTTTGACTACCAAAAGCTTTGGCTATTTCCTTTTGGCGTTATACCCTCCTTATGCATATACCAAGAGCTTATCAGGCCTACCCTAGCAAGTTAACGTGCTTGTTCCTAGATAAACTAGGGCAATCACCCATGCAAGAGTCATTAAGTTCTGTGAAGATGTTAAACACACAGACCATATTTCTAACCAAATGTACAAGCTACTAATCTTCTGAATACTATTATCACAACCGTTGCTTAAGTGGCTGCTTCTTACTTTTAAAATTGTCATCCTTTCGAGCTTATTCAATTTTATAACAATCACTAGATGCTTCATCCCTAAGGTATCTAGGCTTGCAAGAACTACAACTAGTGCCATTCTAACAGATAATAGGATTTTATGCAAGTAGCATCATCATAAATCACAAGATCCATGAACAAAAGATTGATCATATGCTAAAGGCTTCATCATTAACTCAACAATGCATGAAAGTAATTAAGACATGAACATGAAATTAAAAGGATAAAATAAATATGTAAACTGCCAATCCATGTTCACAATCTCAATTAATAACTAAAAATAACTTGAAAGCATGAAAAAGGAATAAGAAGATCACAAGAAGGTCACTCCAATGGCAAGACTGTGTGCGGCTAGGCTAGAGATGCCTCGTCGTTGTCGACAAGGCTTGGGTAGCAAGGTGGGTGTCACTCCTCCTTCTTTTTGGCACTCTAAGAAAAACAACATTATCTCTTGCCTTGGCAACTTGCGGCACTACCCACTCTTTGTCACTCAAAGCTTACAAGCATATGAATTCCAATTAGGTATGAACAAGTGTCCAAATGTGTAAAAGAAATAAACTAAATAAAACAAAAGAAGAAAAATAAGAACAACCCAGGAGGACGCGGCGGCTAGGCTTGGGAAAAGCCTAGGAACTTGTGGCTAGGGCTAGGGCAACAAGCTAGGAAGCTTGCGCCCAAGCCCTAGGGCTTTAGCCTTGTGGCTCCCTTTCTCTCTCTTTCTCTTTCTCTTTCTGAAGATGTGAAGAAAATAAGGTGTGTAGAATTATAAGGTAGAGAGGTCTTTATATAGTGGAGAGGAGGTGGAGAGTCCTTAATAGTGTAGGAAAGAGTTTACTTGCACTTCAAGAATGGGCCTTAGCCTGTTTTGGACGAGTAGCCTTTTTCTGGTCGCGGAACTGCTGTGCTACCTTCACTAAAATGACCATATCTTGAGCTAGGAGTATCAGAATTGAGTTCCATAAAATTCCTTGCGAAGCTAACATCTGTTTCTTTCCAATGATATATGGCTTGACATCTGATTCGATCTAGAGAAATACCTGATTGCTGTCGAAATTACTACTCATATTTCCTGGGTTTTGACTTCCTTGCAAGTTAAGGACTCCTTGAGATCTTTGACTAAGTCTTCCAAGATCTTCCTTCCAAACTAGGATTCTAGAATTGGGAAAGTCTTCTAATGCAAGGAATAGGCGCATGGGCTCTTTGAATATGGACTTGGACTTGGCCCAATCTCTTCTTGCATGCTTGTCTTGAGGCCCAATCACTTGTAGAAGCTTCTAGAACCTTTGACTTTGACCAAACATTCCTTGGTCCCAGTAGGGTTAGGTTTTCCTAGTCCAACTAGTATTTATTTTTCCTAGTCCAACCAGGGTTTACCTTTCCTAGTCCAACTAGGGTTTACCTTTCCTTGTCCAACTAAGACTTGGTTTTCATAGTTTAACTAGGATTTCTTATTTCTGGCCTTGGAAATTGATGGTTTTCCTAGTTTGGCTAGGATTCCTTGTTTGAGAAGAATTTCCGCTTTCCTAGTTCCATCAGGATTTCTTTAGTTTTCCTAGTTTGGTCAGGAATTGTCCAATTTTGGTTCTTTTGGATTCTTTCTCCATAATTGCTTCATTTGACCTACAAAATATAAAACTAAAACAAAAGACACAAAAATGTCGAGTTCTTGCACTCTAAGTTAAGGAGTTAGCATGAAAAAATAGTGTAAATTGAGCACTAAATAGAGACATAAGAAAGTGTTTCTCCATGTCTTTCTTGTCAACCGAGTACGTTTTGATGCAATTTAGATGAAAGTGGACTGAGTATGCACCGAAATGATGTTTTCGTTACTTCTAAATACGAAATGATGTTTTCGTTACTTCTAAATACGAAATGTGCTTCTTTAGGGCAAGAATGCTCATCCAACCGTGAGAGAGTGCTTCCCCATGTCTTTCCTGTCAACTGATAACGTTTTGCTGTAACTTTAACCAAATTGCACTGAGTACGCATTGAAGTGACATTTCCGTTCATTCTTAACACCTAAAGTGGTTCCTAAAGGCTAGCACGCTAATCGAGACATTAGATAGTGCTTCCTCATCTCTTTCTTGCCAACCGAGCACGTTTTGGTGCAATTTGGACCAAGTTAGACCAAGTACGCACTGCAACGGCATTTTTGTTCTATCCTAACACGAAATGTTCTTCTTTGAGGCTCCAACGCTAATCCAAGCATGAGAAAGTGCATCCCTATGTCTTTCATGCCAACCGAGCGTGTTTAGTTGCAACGTTAGCCAAATTTCACTCAATGTACACTGAAGTGATGTATTTGTGTATTCTTAACACCTAAGGAAGTTATTTAGGCTAGAACGATAATCCAAAAATGAGAAAGTGGTTTCCCATGTGTTTCTTGTCAACCGAGCACGTTTTCATGCAACTTTAACTAAATTGGACTAAGTGTGCACCGAAATGACGTATTCGTGCATTCTTAGCGCTTAAAGTGGTTCTTTAGGGCTTGAACGCTAATCGAGACACGAGAAAGTGCTTCCCCACGTCTTTCATGCCAATCGGGAACGTTTTGGTTTAACTTTAATCAAATTGGACTTAGTGTGCACCGAAATGAAGTTTTTGTGCATTCTTAGGGCCTAAAGTGGTTCTTTAGGATTAGTAAGCCAAAATCGAGACATTAGAAAGTGCTTCCTCATGTATTTCTTGCCAACCAAGAAAGTTTTGGTGCAATTTGGACAAATTTGGACCTAGTATGCACTGAAATGATGTTTTCATGCATCCCTAACACCTAAAGTGGTTCTTTAGGGCTACCACGCTGATCAAGACATGAGAAAGTGCTTCTCAATGTCTTTCTTGCCAACCAGGCACGTTTTGATGCAATTTAGATGAAAGTGGACTGAGTATGCACCAAAATGATGTTTTCGTTACTTCTAACCACGAAATGTGCTTCTTTAGGGTGAGAATGCTCATCCAACCACAAGAAAGTGCTTCCCCATGTCTTTCTCGTCAATCGATAACATTTTGGTGCGACATTAACCAAATTGCACTAAGTGCGCACCGAAATGACGATTTCGTTCATTCTTAACACCTAAAGTGGTTCGCTAGGGCTAGCATGCTAATCGAGACATTAGAGAGTGCTTTCTCATCTCTTTCTTGCCAACGGGGCACGTTTTCATGCAACTTCAACCAAATTGGACTAAGTGTGCACCGAAATGACATATTCGTGCATTCTTAGCACCTAAAGTTGTTCTTTAGGGCTTGAACGCTAATGGAGACACGAGAAAATGCTTCCCCACGTCTTTCTTGCCAACCGGGAACGTTTTGGTTTAACTTGAATCCCATTGGACTTAGGGTGCACTTAAATGGCATTTTCATGCATTCTTAGGGCCTAAAGTGGTTCTTTAGGGTTAGTACGCTAATATCGAGACATGAAAAAGTGCTTCCTCATGACTTTCTTGCCAACCAAGAAAGTTTTGGTGCAATTTGGATGAATTTGGACCTAGTATGCACTAAAATGATGTTTAAGGGGTAGCAAACTAATCAAGAGAAGAGAAATTCCTCATGTCTTACTTGCCAACCAAGAAAGTTTTGGTGCAATTTTGACGAATTTTGACCCAGTTTGCACCGAAATGATGTTTTCATGCATTCATTACACTTAAAATGGTTCTTTTGGGCTAGCACGCTAATCGAGACATGAGAAAGTGCTTTTCAATGTCTTTCTTGCCAACTGGGCACGTTTTGATGCCATTTAGATGAAAGTATATTGAGTATGCACCGAAATGATGTTTTTGTTGCTTCCAAACACGAAGTGTGCGACTTTAGGGCGATAATGCTCATCCAAGCATGAGAAAGTGCTTCCCCACGTGTTTTTTGTCAACCAAGTACGTTTTCATGCAACTTCAACCAAATTGGACTAAGTGTGCACCGAAATGACGTAGTCGTTCATTCTTAGCGCCTAAAGTGGTTCTTTAGGGCTTGAACGCTAATCGAGACACAAGAAAGTACTTCCCCATGTCTTTCTTACTAACCGGGAACGTTTTGGTTTACCTTTAATCAAATTGGACTTAGTGTGCACTGAAATGACATTTTCGTGCATTCTTACGCCCTGAAATGTTTCTTTAGGGTCGTTGAGGGCTCAATTTACACTATTTTTGCATACTAACTCCAAAACTCGACATTTTTGTGTCTTTTGTTTTAGGTTTGTATTTTGTAGGTCAAATAAAGTAAATATGAAGAAAGAAGCCAAAAGAACCAAAGTTGGATAATTCCTGATCAAACTAGGAAAACTGAAGAAAACCTGATGGAACTTGCAAATCGAAAATTCTATTCAAACAAGGAATCCTAGCCAAACCAGCAAAATCCTAGTTGAACTAGGAAAACCAAGTCCTAGTTGGACAAGGAAAGGTAAACCCTAGTTGGACAAGGAAAGCTAAACCCTAGTTGGACTGGAAAAGGAAATCCTAGTTGGACTAGGAAAATCTAACCCTAGTAGGACCAAGGAATGTTTGGTCAAAGTCAAAGGTTCTAGATACTTCTACAAGTGATTGGGCCTTAAGACAAGCAAGCAAGAAGAGATTGGGCCAAGTCCAAGTCCACATTCAAAGAGCCCATGCGCCTATTCCTTGCATTAGAAGACTTTCTCAATTCTAGAATCCTAGTTTGGAAGGAAGATCTTAGAAGACTTAGCCAAAGAGCTCAATGAGTCCTTAACTTGCAAGGAAGTCAAAACCCTGGAAATATGAGCAGTAATTTCGATAGAAATCCTGTATTTTTCTAGATTGAATTAGATATCAAGCCAAAGATTTTTTGAAAGATACGGATGTTAGCTTCACAGGAAATTTTACAGAACTCGATTCCAACACTCCTAGCTCAAGATATAGTCATTTTAGTGAAGGTAGCACACAGTTCTATGACCGAAAAAAGGCTACTTGCCCAAAACAGCCCAAGGCCCATTCTTAGAGTGCAAGTAAACACTATTAAGGACTCTCTGTAACACCCCGCACTTTTCAAAGTGGTTTTGAAAAAGTTTTTAAAGATTTTCGGGATTTTATCTGGAAAGTAAAACGTTTTGGACGTTTCTCAAATTTTAAAGTTTGACTTTTAAACTTGGGGCAAAAAGTTGACTTTTTGTTCGGGCAAGGTTTTCGCGTTGACTTTGGGTTCGTTGGAAAGGTCTCGTCCTCACGAGTTCGTAGACACGTAGCACGCGTCGAACGGAGCTACGGTTTGAAAGTTACGGACGTGTGAAGAGAGGGGCAAGTTGGTAATTTTGAAAAGTGGGATTTTTAAATAGGGGGCACAGAACCCCAGAAATGAATCAGACCCAGTTTCTCTCTCCTCTCTCCCGACCCTTCTCTCTGTCTCGCGCGTCACTCAGCCAGCCGCGCCTTTCGCCGGCGCGTGGGGGCGCGTCCGGCGGCGGGCTGGGCTGGTCTTTGGCTCGCCGAGCTCGCCGGCCTTCCCTCTTCCTTCCCATGGTGGCGGCTCGCCGTGAAACAGCCGGAAAGTGGAGATTTCGCGCGTGCACAGTCGGCGTCACCGTCGGCGATCTCGCCGTTTCCGGCACCGACGAGGCCCAACGACCGCCCAGAACTCTTCCCCTCGTCGAGCCCAGCTGGTTGGTGGGGTCAATCGCACCGTTGGACCGCCGTGGGCGGCGGTTTGAGGGGGGTGTGCCGCCGGCTTTTCCGGCCTGATTTCACCCTTTTCCGGCCACTTTTGGCCGTCGACCCAGTTGACCGCCGTTGACCGTTCGTTGACCTTCGCCGGACCTGCTGCGTGTGACGGTTCCAGCGACCGTTCCTTGGGTTTTTGGCCTCGGGCCAACCACCCGAGCTTGTGGGTACGCTCGGCTTGGGAAATTGTATTCCCGATGCCGTTATGCTGCCGGATTTTAGAATCCGAGCAAAGGAGCCACGAAGGACATGAAGGGTAGTGTAGTCTTTTCGCGTGGTCACGGGTTTTGGTTTTGCAGGTTGAGCAGGCTGAGGAAGCAGTGGAGAGAAGACGAGGCAGTGGGACCAGCNTAGATTGAATCAGATATCAAGCCAAAGATTGTTTGAAAGATACGGATGTTAGCTTCACAGGAAATTTTACAGAACTCGATTCCAACACTCCTAGCTCAAGATATAGTCATTTTAGTGAAGGTAGCACACAGTTCTATGACCGAAAAAAGGCTACTCGCCCAAAACAGCCCAAGGCCCATTCTTAGAGTGCAAGTAAACACTATTAAGGACTCTCCACCTCCTCTCCACTATATAAGGACCTCCTCTCCTCATTATTTGATATCAACTTTTACACCTTATTTTTCTACACATCTTCTGGGAAAGAGAGAGAGAGAGGGAGCCACAAGGGTGAAGCCTTAGGGCTTGGGCGCAAACTTCCTAGCTTGTTGCCCTAGCCCTAGTCACAAGTTCCTAGGCTTTTCCCAAGCCTAGCCGCTGCCTCCTCCTTCAGCTTTTCTTGTTTTTTCTTCTTTTATTTTATTTAGTTTATTTCTTTTACACACTTGGACACTTGTTCATACCTAATTGGAATTCATATGCTTGTAAGATTTGAGAGAGAAAGAGAGGGTAGTGCCGCAAGTTGCCAAGCCAAGAGATAATGATATTTTTCTTTGAGTGCCAAAGACAAGCAGGAGTGACGCCCATCTTGCTGCCCAAGCCTTGTTGACAACAAGGAGGTATCTCTAGCCTAGCCGCACACGGTCTTGCCATTGGAGTGACCTTCTTGTGACCTTCTTCTTTCTTTTCATGCTTTCAAGTCATTTTTAGTTATTAATTGAGATTGTGAACATGGGTTGGCAGTTTATATATTTATTTTATCCTTTTAATTTTATGTTCATGTCTTAATTACTTTCATGCGTTGTTGAGTTTATGATGAAACCTCTAGCATGTGTTCAATTTTTATTTATGGTTCTTGTAGTTCATGATGATGGTACTTGCATAAAATTCTATTATCTGTTAGAATGACATTAGGTGTAGATTCTTTTAAGATTAGCTACCTTAGGGATGAAGCATCTAGTGTTTATTATAAAATTAAATAAGCTCAAAAGGATGACAATTTAAGAAGTAACAAGCAATCAATTAAGAACTGGTTGTGATAATAATATTCATAGATGGCGTGGTGTACATTTGGTTAGATATATGGTCTATGTGTTTGTCATCTTCACAGATCCTAATGACTCTTTCATGGGTGATTGGCCTAACTTGTCTAGGAACATTCAAGTTAACTCTCTAAGGCAGGTTTAAGAGACTCCTAGTATATGCATATGGAGGGTATAATGCCAAAAGGAAATAGCCAAAGCTTTTGGTAGGCAAACTTTGTGTTCGTAGTCTTTTGAAATTGCATGATATCATGCTCATTGTTTCTATTGCTAGATGGTGGATTCTGATGCTTCACAATGCCATGAATGGATGTGTGCGTGAGTTAGAGTGTGTATTTGTGTTTTTCTACCTAATCTAAACCCCCCTATCCGTGTGCGTGTGTTCGTGTTTCTAATATGTTAAGTTAAGTAGGTTTATTGGTACTATATCCATTCTCTGTGGGATCGACCTCGTCCTTTGCCCCTAAGAATCAATCCTAATTGCATTGGGGCTGCTCTTTTGGGTATTAACCTAAAATGCAACACCTTGAGCGTTGATCCAATTTCAATTTGGATTTAACTCTCTAGGGTTCTTGCAACATGTGTCTTTAAAATTTCTCAACACTTGACATGATTGTATGGCTGTAGACTTGCATTGTTAGCCTTGCACAAGTTATCACTATTCACTTTGTTCACTTGATGTTACATGTTTATTTTATAACTCCATGTGATCTATATTTCTTTTTCATGAACTTGTGTAGTGATATGCATGTTAAGTGTGTTTTATACATGTTAGACTAGACTTATGACCTATGTGAGCTATTGAGATTGTTCTTTAATTCTTGAGTGCGTGCGCCACTCTAATCTTATTCTTATCATTTAAGTCGTTGTTTGATCTCATTATTCATTCATTTGGTCATACACTTGAAATGCACATATCTTGAATCAATTTTGTTAGAACTTCTCTTTTATTCTATTTGAAGCATTTAGAGATAACATTGTGCCAAAGAGATGATCTTAGGCCATGTTTCTTTACCCTTTTATCCAAAAAGCTAGCCACATTGTTTTACCGCTAGTTAGCCACTTTGAGCCTTAAAGTAGCCCTTTTCTTTGTCACCAAACATCCATACTTAATCCTAAGTTTGGGGGACTTACACTCCCTATCCCGTATACCCTTATACTTAACCCTAAGCTTATGGCTGGTGCAAAAGAGAGCAAAAAGTTCAAAATTCAAGTTATGAAGTGCAAATAAGTAAGGTATGCCCTAACTGTGTTACAAATTCCATAGTACTAGCCCTTGTATTTTCCTTTTATTTTAATACCATACCTAAACCTAAGCCTTCGTTTCAACCCATAAAAGTCCTTTATGATCTGAGGTAAGGTGTAATCCTTTGGTGTGGAGATTGAATAAGAGAGAAGCTTATGAATAGTGATTCCATTTCAAGTTCATTGGCATTCATTCAAGAGATCACATTCTTCTATTTGTGCCTTGTTTATTCAATGCTAATATGTGAACATGTTTATATTATTCTCACATTACCTAAGAGCACACAATCAACCCAATTTCTGAGTGTTTATTACTGAGAGTATGCCTAGTGAGGATTGGAGTTGAATTTAACTTGTGTATAACTTGTA
This sequence comes from Purshia tridentata, assembly GCA_003254885.1. NCBI lineage: Eukaryota > Viridiplantae > Streptophyta > Magnoliopsida > Rosales > Rosaceae > Purshia > Purshia tridentata. The sequence continues at coordinate 49,768 of QANT01001643.1, read as the reverse complement.
TATAACTTGTCTTGAGTGTTTATCTAACACATGGGTTTATGCAAAGGATAGTATATAGGACAATGGAGAAGTAAGGTATGCATTGTAGCTATCACTTGAATTTGATGAAAGACTAATATATGTGCCTTGCTTGCGATAATTGATACTAGCCACATACATGAACTCATTTGTTGGGAAGCAGTCGTTTTTAGAGTCAGTCTTGAGTCTTTGTTTTATTTTCTTTGCTTGAGGACTAGCAAAGTCTAAGTTTGGGGGTGTGTTGAGTGAGCATTTGTGAATGTTTTCTTATGCTAATTCCCTAACCTAGAGCATTAGAACTTGGCGTTTTGTGTGTTTTTGCTTTGTTTCTGTCTTTTATAGGTCAAATGAAGCAATTATGAAGAAAGAAGCCTAAAGAACCAAAATTGCACAATTCCTAATCAAACTAGGACAACCGAAGAAATCCTAGTGGAACTAGAAAAGCTGAAATCCTACTCAAATAAGGAATCCTAGCCAAACCAGGAAAACCATCATTGTCCAGGGCCAAAACTATGAAATCGTAGTTGAACTAGGAAAGGCAAATCCTAATGGGACTAGGAAAGGCAAATCCTAGTAGGACTACAAAAGGTAAACCCTAGTTGGACTGGAAAGGGAAATCCTAATTGCACTAGAAAATTCTAATCCTAGTTGGACTAGGAATACCTAACCCTAGTTGGACAAAGTTTCCTAGTGGACCAAGGAATGTTGGGTCAAAGTCAAAGGGGTTCTAGAAGCTTCATCAAGTCAATGGGCTCAAGTCAACATCACATGAAGAAATGGGCCTAAGGTGGCATGCGCATGGACCAAGGGAGAAGCCCACTAACAAGCAAGGGGGAGGCCCAAAGCACATGGGCTTAAGTGATGCCCATGCCCCAAGCCCATGTACATGGGAAACCCTAATTCTACTTTTCTATTTGTGCCACAAGTCAAGTTCTTTGTGGCCAAGGAATCAGCATCTCGTTACTCTTATATAAAGGCCTCCTTTCCTCATTATTTTACATGCTCTTTTCAAGCAAAATCAGATCACACCAAAAAGTAAGAATTTTATATTTTTAGAGAGAAAGAGAGAGAGTGTGCCGCAAGCAAGCCTAGAGGAGGAGTGTGCCGTGCAACCTAGAGAGCCAAGGAGAGAAGGAGGCCGTGACATCCCCTACTGCCCTAAGCCTTGCCGCAAGCCACCTTGCCTTGCCGTGACTTCCTTGTGGTTTCCTTCTTCCTTTTTCATGCTTTTTGAGTTCTTTTATTATTTTTAAGTGTTAATTAAGACCTTGAACATGGATTGGTAGTTTGTTTATCTAATTAAATTTTTTATTTTCATGTTCATGTCTTAGTTACTTTTATGCATTGTTAAGTTAAAGATGAAGCCTATATTTATGTTCAATGTTTGAATTATGATTTCTGGAATTGATGATGATGGTACTTACATAAAATCCTATTATCTAATTAAATGGCACTAGTTGTAGAGTCTTTAAGATTGCCACCTTAGGGATAAAGCATCTAGTGATTGTTATAAAATTGAATAAGCTCGAAAGGATGACAATTTTAGAAGTAACAAGCAGCCACTTAAGCAACGGTTGTGGTAATAGGATTCACATGGTAGCGCCGCGTACATTTGGTTGGAAAAGGGGTCTGTGTGTTTGACAACTTCATAGAACTTAATGACTCTTGCATGGGTGATTGCCCTAGATTATCTAGGAGCATGCACGTTAACTTGCTAGGGTAGGCCCAATAATCTCTTAGTACATGCATAAGAAAGGTATAACGCTAAAGGGAAATAGCCAAAGCCTTTGGTAGTCAAACTTTATGTTCGTAGTCTTTTGAAATTGCATGATTATCATATTAGTTGATCATTGATAGTTTGTTGGATTTTGATGCTTAACAATGCCATAAAAGTGTGCGTGCGTGTGTTAGAGTGTGTGTGTGAGTTTTGACTAAAATCTAAACCCCCATGCCGTGTGTGTGAGTTATGAATAAGCTAAATTGGTTTGATGCATGTTTACATATTCCCTGTGAGATCGACCTCGTTATTTGCATGCTTTGCTACATCGCGATTCGTGCACTTGCGAGTAAACTTAGAATTGAGTATTTATTTGGTTCTAAGAAAACAAATCAACACTTGCTTTCCTCTTCTTTCTCTATTTATTTAGTTTTAGCTTAGGCTTTTACTTATGCTTATGTTAATTATGTCTAGCTAAACTCAAAGCTAGGGCTAGGATGAAGCCCTAGTTATGTTATCTGATTTCCTATGGATTGTTGAATTTTAATACATGCATGGATCCCTATTTAGATTGACCCTAATTGTGTGGCACCTTTGACTGATTACCTTAGGTTAAATGCATTTAGTTTATGTTGTGAAATTAAATAAGCTCAAAAGGATGATAATTTCAATTTGCAACATGGAGATATCCTAAGAAAATATCTTTGGGTGAAGGGATCATAGATTGCATAGTGTACATTGGGGTGGATATATGGTCTATGTATTTGTCATCTTCACAAATCCTAATGACTCTTGCATGGGTGATTGGCCTAGCTTGTCTAGGAACATGCAAGTTAACTTGCTTGGGCATCTTTAAGAGACTCCTAGTATATGCATAAGGAACATAACGCCAAAACGAAATAGCCAAAGCTTTTGGTAGGTAAACTTCAAGAACATGTATGTTATTAAAGGAATATAATTCATAGGAAGGAAGGTAGTGAACTAGTGGTGGATTTTGAACCCTAGTGTTTCGTTCTCTTGATTCTTGCTATTATTTTACAACGTTTTAGTTGTTTGAAGTCTTTAAAATCAATCTAACCCCCCTGATCGTGTGTGTGAGTAGTGTTTGATTTAATTGAATTTAGTTAGAGTAGTAGTTCTTGCATCAATACTCTTCTCTGAGGGATCGATCTCATGCTTGCATGTCTTGCTACTTCGCGACTTGTGCACTTGTGAGCTAATTAGAGCACTGTTCTTATTACATTATTTTTGCTCTAATAAATCATACAACACATACTCAGTCCACTTTTGTCTAAATTGCATCAAAATATGCCCGGTTGGCAAGAAAGACATTGAGAAGCACTTTTTCATGTCTCGATTAGCGTGCTAGCCCTAAGCAACAACTTTAGGTGTCAGGAATGCACAAAAACATCATTTCAATGCATACTAGATCCAAATTGCACCAAAACTTTCTTGGTTCGGATGAAAGACATGAGGAAGCACTTTCTCATGTCTCAATATTGGCGTACTAACCCTACAGAACCACTTTTTTCCCTAAGAATGCACGAAAACGTCATTTTGGTGCACACTAAGTCCAATTTGATTAAAGTTAAACAGAAACGTTCCCGGTGTGCGAGAAAAACGTGGGGAAGCACCTTCTCGTGTCCCGATTAGCATTCAAGCCCTAAAGAACCACTTTGGGCGCTAAAAATGCACGAATATGTCATTTTGGTGCACACTTAGTCCAATTCGCTTGAAGTCGCATGAAAACGTGCTTGGTTGACAAGAAACACATAGGAAACCACTTTCTCATGTTTGGATTAGTATTCTAGCCCAAATAACTACCTTAGATGTTAACAATGCACGAATACGTCATTTCAGTGCACATTTAGTGAAATTTGGCTCACAATGCAACTAAACGTGCTCGGTTGGCAAGAAAGACATAGGGATGCACTTTCTGATGCTTGGATTAGCGTTCCAACCTCAAAGAAGCACATTTCGTGTTAGGGTAGAACAAAAATACCTTTTCGGTGCATACTCGGTCTAACTTGGCCCAAATTGCACCAAAACGTGCCCAGTTGGCAAGAAAGAGATGAGGAAGCACTCTCTAATGATTCGATTAGTGCTAGCCCTAAGGAACCACATTAGGTGTTGAGAATGAATAAAAACGTCATTTCGGTGCGCACTCAGTATAATATGGTTAAAACTGCACCAAAACATTATCAGTTGACAAGAAAGACATGGGAAAGCACTTTCTCATGCTTGGATGAGCATTCTTGCCCTGAAGAAGCACATTTCGTGCTTAGAAGGAACAAAAACATCATTTCAGTGCATACTCAGTCCACTTTCGTTTGAATTGCATCAAAATGTGCCGATCAGCAAGAAAGACATTGAGAAGCAATTTCTTATGTCTCGATTAGCGTGCTAGCCCTAAAGAACCACTAATTAGGCCTTAAGAATGCATGAATACATTATTTTGGTGCACACTTAGTCCAATTCTCTTGAAGTCACATGAAAACGTGCCCAGTTGACAAGAAACACATGGGGAACCTTCTTATGTTTGGATTAGTGTTGTAGCCCAAATGAACTACCTTAGGTGTTAACAATGCACGAATATGTCATTTCAGTGCACATTGAGTGAAATTTGGCTAACAATGCAACTAAACGTGCTCGGTTGGCAAGAAAACATAGGGATGCACTTTCTCATGCTTGGATTAGCGTTCCAACCTCAAAGAGGCACAATTTGTGTTAGGATAGAACAAAAACACCTTTTCGGTGCATACTCGGTCTAACTTGGCCCAAATTGCACCAAAACGTGCTCGGTTGGCAAGCAAGAGATGAGAAAACACTCTCTAATGTCTCGATTAGCGTGATAGCCCTAAGGAACCACTTTAGGTATTAAGAATGAACGAAAACGTCATTTCGGTGCACACTCAGTACAATTTGGTTAAGGTTGCACCAAAACGTCATTGGTTGACAAGAAAGACAGGGGGAAGCATTTTCTCACACCTGGATGAGCATTCTTGCCCTAAAGAAGCACATTTCGTGTTTAGAAGTAAAGAAAACATCCTTTCGGTGCATACTCAGTCCACTTTCGTCTAAATTGCATCAAAACGTGTTGGCACAAAAGACATTGACAAGCACTTTCTCATGTCTCGATTAGCATCCTAGCCCTAAAGAACCACTTCAGGTGTTAGGAATGCACAAATACATGATTTTAGTGCATAGTAGGTCTAAATTGCTACAAAAATTTCTTGGTTAGGAAGAAAGACATAAGGAAGTACTTTCTCATGTCTCCATATTAGCGTGCTAACCCTAAAGAACCACTTTAGGCCTAAGAATGCACGAAAACGTCATTTTGGTGCACAGTTAGTCCAATTTGGTTGAAGTTGTATGAAAACGTGCTCGATTGATAAGAAACTCATGGGGAACCACTTTCTCACGCTTGGATGAGCATTCTAGCCCTAAAGAAGCACATTTCGTGTTTAGAAGTAACAAAAACATCATTTTGGTGCATACTCAGTATTTTCTCATGTCTCAATTAGCGTGCTAGCGCTAAAGTCCAATTTGATTAAATTCAAACAAAACATTCCCGATTGGCAAGAAAGACGTGGGGAAGCACTTTCTTGTGTCTCGATTAGCGTTTAAGCCCTAAAGACCCACTTTAGGAGTTAAGTATGCACAAATACGTCATTTTGGTACACACTTAATCCAATTTGGTGGAAGTTGCCCGAAAACGTGCTCGATTGACAAGAACGACATGGGGAACCACTTTCTCATGCTTGGATGAGCATTCTTGCCCAAAAGAAGCACATTTCGTGTTTAGAAGTAGCAAAAAATCATTTCTGTCCTTACTAAGTCCACTTTCATCTAAATTGTATCAAAACGTGCCCAGTTGGCAAGAAACACATGGGGAACCACTTTCTCATGTTTGGATTAGCGTTCTAGCCCCAAATGAACTACCTTAGGTGTTAACAATGCACAATACGTCACTTCAGTGCACATTCAATCAAATTTGCCTAACGTTGCAACTAAACACGCTCGGTTGGCACGAAAGACATAAGGATGCACTTTCTCATGCTTGCATTAGTGTTCCAGCCTCAAAGAAGCAAATTTCGTGTTAGGAAATAACCAAAACGCCTTTTCGGTGCATAATCGGTCTAACTTGGTCCAAATTGCACCAAAACGTACCCGGTTGGCAAGAAAGAGATGATGAAGCACTCTCTAATGTCTCGATTACCGTGCTAGCCCTAAGGAACCACTTTAGGTGTTGAGAATGAACGAGAACGTCATTTCAGTGCGCACTAAGTACAATATGGTTAAAACTGCACCAAAACGATATCGGTTGACAAGAAAGACATGGGGAAGCATTTTCTCACACTTGGATGAGCATTCTTGCCCTGAAGAAGCACATTTCGTGCTTAGAGGTAATGAAAATATCATTTGGGTGCATACTCAGTCCACTTACGTCTGAATTGCATCCAAACGTGCCCGGTTGGCAAGAAAGACATTGAGAAGCACTTTCACATGTCTCGATTAGCGTGCTAGCTCTAAAGAACCACTTTAAGTGCTCGGAATACACGAAAACATAATTTTGGTGCATACTGGGTCCAAATTGCACCAAAACTTTCTTGGTTGGCACGAAAGACATGAGGAGGCACTTTCTTATGTCTCGATATTAGCGTGCTAACCCTAAAGAAGCACTTTGGGCCCTAAGAATGCACCAAAACATCATTTCGATGCACACTAAGTCCAATTTGATTAAAGTTAAACCAAAACATTCCTGGTTGGCAAGAAAGACATGGGGAAGCACTTTCTAGTGTCTCGATTAGTGTTCAAGCCCTAAAGAAAAACTTTAGGCTCTAAGAATGAACAAATACGTCATTTCGGTGCACAATTAGTCCAATTTGGTTGAAGTTGTATCAAAACGTGCTCGATTGATAAGAAACTCATGGGGAACCACTTTCTCACGCTTGGATGAGCATTCTAGCCCTAAAGAAGCACATTTCGTGTTTAGAAGTAACAAAAACATCATTTTGGTGCATACTCAGTACTTTCTCATGTCTCAATTAGCGTGCTAGCGCTAAAGAACCACTTTAGTGTTAGGAAGGCACTAAGATTGCATGAATACGTGATTTCGGTGCACACTTAGTGCAATTTGGTTGAAGTTGTATGAAAACGTGCTCGGTTGACAAGAAACACGTGGGAAACCACTTTCTCATGTTTGGACTAGCGTTCTACCCCAAATGAACCACCTGACGTGTTAAGAATGCACGAATACGTCATTTTAGTGCACATTGAGTCAAATTTGGCTAACGTTGCAACTAAACGCGCTCGGTTGGCACGAAAGACAAAGTGATGCACTTTCTCATGCTTGGATTAGCGTTTCAGCCTCGAATAAACACATTTCGTGTTAGGAAATAACAAAAACACGTTTTCGATGCCTAATCGGTCTAACTTGGTACAAATTGTACCAAATCGCATCCGGTTGGCAAGAAAGAGATGAGGAAGCACTCTCTAATGTCTCGATTAGCGTGCTAGCCCTAAGGAACCACTTTAGGTGTTGAGAATGAACGAGAACGTATTTCGGTGCACACTCAGTAGAATATGGTTAAAACTGCACCAAAATGATATCGGTTGACAAGGAAGACATGAGGAAGCACTTTCTCCCGCTTTGATGAGCATTCTTGCCCAGAAGAAGCACATTTCGTGTTTAGAAGTAATGAAAGCATCATTTTGGTGCATACTCAGTCCACTTACGTCTAAATTGCATCAAAACGTGCCCGGTTGGCAAGAAAGACATTGAGAAGTACTTTCTCTTGTCTCGATTAGCATACTAGCTCTCAAGAACTACTTTAGGCATTAGGAACACACGAAAACATTATTTTGGTGCATACTGGGTCCAAATTGCACCAAAACTTTCTTGGTTGGCATGAAAGCTATGAGGAAGCACTTTCTCACGTCTCGATATTAGCGTGTTAACCCTAAAGAACCACTTTGGAGCCTAAGAATGCACAAAAACATCATTTCGGTGCACAATAAGTCCAATTTGATTAAAGTTAAACCAAAACGTTCCCAGTTGGCCAGAAAGACGTGGGGAAGAACTTTCTCATGTCTCGATTAGCGTTAAAGAATACACCATTTCTGTGCACTTTCTAGTGTCTCGATTAGCGTTCAAGCCTTAAAGAAACACTTTAGGCTTTAAGAATGCACGAATACGTCATTTCGGTGCACACTTCGTCTAATTTGGTTGAAGTTGCATGAAAACATGCTCGATTGACAAGAAACTCATGGGGAACCAATTTCTCACGCTTGGATGAGCATTCTGGCCCTAAAGAAGCACATTTTGTGTTTAGAAGTAACGAAAACATCATTTCGGTGCATACTCAGGCCATTTCATCTAAATTGTAGAAAAACGTGCCTGGTTGGCATGAAAGAGGTGGAGAAGCACTTTCTCATGTCTCAATTTGCATGCTAGCCCTAAAGAACCACTTTAGGTGTTAGGAAGGCACCTAAGATTGCACGAATACATCATTTCGGTGCACACTTAGTGCAATTTGGTTGAAGTTGCATGGAAACGTGCTCGGTTGACAAGAAACATGTGGGGAACCACTTTCTCATGTTTGGACTAGCGTTCGAGCCCAAATGAACTACCTTACATGTTAAGAATGCACGAATAAGTGATTTCGGTGCACATTGAGTCAAATTTGTCTAGAGTTGCAACTAAACACGCTCGGTTGGCACGAAAGAAAAAGGGATGCACTTTCTCATGCTTAGATTAGCGTTCCAGCCTCGAAGAAGCACATTTCGTGTTAGGAAATAACAAAAACAACTTTTTGGTGCATATTCGGTCTAACTTGGTACAAATTGTACCAAAACGTGCCCGGTTGGCAAAAAAGAGATGAGGAAGCACTTTCTAATGTCTCGATTAGCGTGCTAGCCCTAAGGAACCACTTTAGGTGTTCAGAATGATCAAAAACGTCGTTTCGGTGCGCACTCAATACAATATGGTTAAAACTGCACTAACACGTTATCGGTTGACAAGAAGGACATGAGGCAGCACTTACTCACGCTTGGATGAGCATTCTTGCCCTGAAGAAGCACATTTCGTGCTTAGAAGTAATGAAAACATCATTTCGGTGCATACTCAGTCCACTTTCGTCTGAATTGCATCAAAATGTGCCTGGTTGGCAAGAAAGACTTTGCGAAGCAGTTTCTCATGTCCTGATTAGTGTTCCAGCCCTAAAAAACCACTTTAGGCTCTAAGAATGCAGATTACGTGATTTCGGTGCACACTTAGTCTAATTCGCTTGAAGTAGCACGAAAACGTGCTCGGTTGACAAGAAACTAGGGCTGGGTTTTTTTACCTATTCACCGAAAAATACCGTTGCCGTACTGATACCGTACCGATCGGTATGGTATTTTTTTAAAAATTTTCGGCATTGGTAAAAATATCGTACCGTACCGTGCCAAATCGGGATGGTATTGGTATTGAAATACCCATATCGGCGGTATACCAATCCATACCGATACCAACCCTCTTCTCTTCTTCTTCTCTGTTCTTTTTTCATCTGGTTTCTTGTCTTTGTCTTGTATTTTTTTTTTGGGCATTTTGTCATCACTGATCACACACACACTAATCACAATCCATAAAAATCCCAAATAGAGAGAGAGGTAGAGAGAGTACCTCAATATTGTGTTTGTATTACTCAATTACAAATATTTGATGTGGAGGAGACAGCGTCGATCTGCAAGCGAATGGTAATAAAGACAATCGGATGGTTTTGGAGGATGGGTTTTGGCCATGGAGGAGGAGTAGTTCTGCTACTCATTGTGAGTCTACGAGGGAGGTGCATTCAATTAATTGGTCTTATGCTTCTACTTTTACTTTTTTGTCAAAAATTTTGGGCCGAATTATATATCTAATTTTCTAGTGGGAAAATTGTCACAGCCCAACTAATGAGCCCATAAATTTTATTTTTTTTCCCTACCGAGCCCAATTACTAAGTTCAACTAACGGTTTGACTCCTTGCAGAAATGCCACGCCATTTATTCCCCCCATTCTCTCTCTTGCTTAATTTCTTTCTCCTCTCTCTCTCTTTCTCATTGCAAGTCTGCAACAAAAACCCATCACAAATCCCTCACTTCAAGTAAATCCCATCACAAAATCTCTACAATTTTTTGACTGGTGAGGCTGAAGACATGGTTTATGGTTTTTTTTGTTCTGTATTATTTTAATTGATAAGCTTGCAGAAATTTGTTTATGAAATCTGTTATAGGAATAAGATTGTTTGGGGTGATTTAAGCTTTCTTCTCATCAGAAGGAAGAGGGGAGGAGAAGATTGAGAGTATAAATATAAAGTTGTTTGGGTTTCAGTTGTGATGCTGGAATGGAACTTTCCAGCGCCTAAAAGAGATACGGTAGCCCCAATACCACCTTCTTTCAACCGATGTCCGACCGATAGCGAAACAGCGGTAACCATTGTTCGACGGTTTGGTATCGACTCCAAAACCTCTTTTTCCGATCAATGTCGGACGACAATCGATATGGGGAGTTCGGTATGGTTACCGTACCGAACCCACCCCTACAAGAAACACATGGGGAACCACTTTCTCATGTCTGGATTAGTGTTCTAGCCCAAATGAACTACCTTAGGTGTTAACAATGCACGAATACGTCATTTCAGTGCACATTGAGTGAAATTTCGCTAACATTGCAACTAAACGTGCTAGGTTGGCAAGAAAGACATAGGGATGCACTTTCTCATGCTTGGATTAGTGTTCCAACCTCAAAGAAGCACATTTCGTGTTAGGATAGAACAAAACCACCTTTTCGGTGCATACTCGGTCTAACTTGGCCAAAATTGCACCAAAACGTGCCCGGTTGGTAAGAAAGAGACGAGGAAACACTCTTTAATGTCTCGATTAGCATGATAGCCCTAAGGAACCACTTTAGGTGTTGAGAATGAATGAAAACGTTGTTTCGGTGCGCACTCAGTACAATATGGTTAAAACTGCACTAAGACATTATCGGTTGACAAGAAAGACATGGGGAAGCACTTTCTCACGCTTGGATGAGGATTCTTGCCCTGAAGAAGCACATTTCGTGGTTAGAAGTAATGAAAACATCATTTCGGTGCATACTCAATCCACTTCCGTTTGAATTGCATCAAAATGTGCCCGGTTGGCAAGAAAAACATTGAGAAGCAGTTTCTCATGTCTCAATTAGTGTGCTAGCCCCAAAGAACCACTTTAGTTTCTAAGAATGCACGAAGACGTCATTTCGGTGCACACTTAGTCCAATTCGCTTGAAGTTGCATGAAAATGTGCTCAGTTGAAAAGAAACACAAGGGGAACCACTTTGTCATGTTTGGATCAGTGTTCTAGCCCCAATGAATTACCTTAGGTGTTAACAATGCACGAATACATCATTTCATTGCACATTGAGTGAAATTTGGCTAACAATGCAACTAAACATGCTCGGTTGGCAAGAAAGACACAAGGATGCACTTTCTCATGCTTGGATTAGCGTTCCAACCGCAAAGAAGCAAATTTTGTGTTAGGATAGAGCAAAAACACCTTTTAAGTGCACACTCGGTCTAACTTGGCCCAAATTGCACCAAAACGTACCCAGTTGGGAAGAAATAGATGAATAAACACTCTCTAATGTCTCGATTAGCGTGATAGCCCAAAGGAACCACTTTAGGCGTTAAGAATGAACGAAAACGTCATTTCGGTGCGCACTCAGTATAATTTGGTTAAAGTTGCACCAAAACGTCATCGGTTGACAAGAAAGTCATGGGGAAGCATTTTCTTATGCTTAGATGAGCATCCTCACCCTAAAGAAGCACATTTCGTGTTTAGAAGTACCGAAAACATCCTTTCGGTGCATACTCAGTCCACTTTCGTCTAAATTCCATCAAAACATGTTGGCACGAAAGACATTGACAAGCACTTTCTCATGTCTCGATTAGCGTAGTAGCCCTAAAGAACCACTTTAGGTGTTAGCAATGCACAAATACATCATTTTGGTGCATACTGGGTCTAAATTGCTCCAAAACTTTCTTGGTTGGGAAGAATGACATGAGGAAGCAGTTTCTCATGTCTCGATATTAGCGTGCTAACCCTAAAGAACCACTTTAGGCCCTAAGAATGCACGAAAACGTCATTTTGGTGCACGGGAAGTCCAATTTGATTAAACTTAAACCAAAACGTTCCCGATTGGCAAGAAAGACATGGGGAAGCACTTTCTCGTGTCTCGATTAGCGTTCAAGCCCTAAAGAGCCACTTCACGCGCTAAGAATGCACAAATACGTCATTTCGGTGCACACTTTGTCCAATTTGGTTGAAGTTGCTTGAAAACCTTCTCGGTTGACAAGAAAGACATGGGGAACCACTTTCTCATGCTTCGAGGAGCATTCTTGCCCTAAAGAAGCACATTTCATGTTTAGAAGAAACGAAAACATCATTTCATTGCATACTCAGTCCACTTTCGTCTAAATTGCATCAAAACGTGCCCAGTTGGCAAGAAACACATGGGGAACCACTTTCTCATGTTTGGATTAGCTTTCTGGCCCAAATGAACTACCTTAGGTGTTAAGAATGCACGAATACGTCATTTCAGTGCACATTCAATCAAATTTGCCTAGCGTTGCAACTAAACGCGCTCGGTTGGCACGAAAGACATAGGGATGCACTTTCTCATGCTAGGATTAGCGTTCCATCCACAAAGAACCACATTTCGTGTTAGGAAATAACCAAAACACCTTTTCGGTGCATAATCAGTTTAACTTGGTCCAATTTGCACCAAAACGTGCCCGGTAAGCAAGAAAGAGATGAGTAAGCACTCTCTAATGTCTCGATTAGCGTGCTAGCCCTAAGGAACCACTTTAGGTGTTGAGAATAAACGAAAACGTCATTTCGGTGCGCACTCAGTACAATATGGTTAACGAGATGGGGAAGCACTTTCTCACGCTTGGATGAGCATTCTTGCTCTGAAGAAGCACATTTCGCGTTTAGAAGTAATGAAAACATCATTTTGGTGCAGACTCAGTCCACTTACGTCTAAATTGCATCAAAACATTCCCAGTTGCCAAGAAAGACATTGAGTAGCACCTTCTCATGTCTCAATTAGCGTGCAAGCTCTGAAGAACCACTTTAGGTGTTAGGAATACACGAAAACATCATTTTGGTGCATACTGGGTCCAAATTGCAGTAAAACTTTCTTGGTTGGCACGAAAGACCTAAAGAAGCGCTTTCTCATGTCTCAATATTAGGGTACTAACCCTAAAGAACCACTTTGGGCCCTAAGAATGCACAAAAACATCATTTCGGTGCAAACTAAGTCCAATTAGATTAAAGTTAAGCCAAAGCGTTCCCGGTTGGCAAGAAAGACTAGGGGAAGCACTTGCTCGTGTCTCGATTAGCGTTCAAGCCCTAAAAAAACACTTTAGGCTCTAAGAATGTACAAATACGTCATTTCGGTGCACACTTAGTCCAATTTGATTGAAGTTGCATGAAAACGTGCTCGATTGACAAGAAACTCATGAGGAACCACTTTCTCACAATTGGATGAGCATTCTGGCCCTAAAGAAGCACAATTGATGTTTAGAAGTAACGAAAACATCATTTAGGTGCATACTCAATCCACTTCATCTAAATTGTATAAAAACGTGTCTGGTTGGCATGAAAGAGATGGAGAAGCACTTTCTCATGTCTCGATTAGCGTGCTAGCCCTAAACAACCACTTTAGGTGTTAGGAAGGCACCTAAGATTGCACGAATACGTCATTTCAGTGCACACTTACTGCAATTTGGTTGAAGTTGCATGAAAACTGGGTCGGTTGACAAGAAACAAGTGGGAAACCACTTTCTCATGTTTGGACTAGCGCTTTAGCACAAATGAACTGCCTTATGTGTTAAGAATGCACGAATACATCATTTCAATGCACATTGAGCCAAATTTGGCTAATGTTGCAACTAAATGCGCTCAGTTCGCACGAAAGACAAAGGGATGCACTTTCTCATGCTTGGATTAGCGTTTCAGCCTTGAAGAAGCACATTTCGTGTTAGGAAATCACAAAAACACCTTTTTGGTGCATACTCGGTCTTACTTGGTACAAATTGTACCAAAACGTGCCCAGTTGGCAAGAAAGAGATGAGGAAGCACTCTCTACTGTCTCGATTAGCATGCTAGCCCTAAGGAATCACTTTAGGTGTTGAGAATGAACGAAAACGTCGTTTCAGTGCGCACTCAGTATAATATGGTTAAAACTACACTAAAACATTATCAGTTGACACGAAAGACATGGGGAAGCACTTTCTCACGCTTGGATGAGCATTCTTGCCCTGAAGAAGCACATTTCGTGGTTAGAAGTAATGAAACATCATTTCAGTGCATACTCAATCCACTTTCGTCTAAATTGCATCAAAATGTGCTCAGTTGGCAAGAAAGATATTGAGAAGCAGTTTCTCATGTCTCGATTAGTGTGCTAGCCCTAAAGAACCACTTTAGGCCCTAAGAATGCACGAATACGTCATTTTGGTGCACACTTAGTTCAATTTGGTTGAAGTCGCACGAAAACGTGCTCGGTTGACAAGAAACACATGGGGAACCACTTTCTCATGTTTGGATTAGTGTTCTAGCCCAAATGAACTACCTTAGGTGTTAGCAATGCATGAATACAGCATTTTAGTGCACATTGAGTGAAATTTGGCTAACAATGCAACTACACGTGCTCGGTTGGCAAGAAAGACATAGGGATGCACTTTCTCATGCTAGGATTAGCGTTCCAACCTCAACGAAGCACATTTCGTGTGAGGATAGAACAAAAACACCTTTTTGGTGCATACTCGGTCTAACTTGGCCCAAATTGCACCAAAACGTGCCCGGTTGGCAAGAAAGAGATGAGGAAATACTCTCTAATGTCTTGATTAGTGCGATAACCCTAAAGAACCACTTTAGGTATTAAGAATAAACAAAAAAGCCATTTCGGTGCGCACTCAGTACAATTTGGTTAAAGTTGCACCAAAACGTCATCGGTTGACAAGAAAGCCATGGGGAAGCATTTTCTCACGCTTGGATGAGCATTCTTGCCCTAAAGAAACACATTTCGTGTTTAGAAGTAACGAAAACATCCTTTCGGTGCATACTTAGTCCACTTTCGTCTAAATTTCATCAAAACATCTTGGCAAGAAAGAAATTGCCAAGCACTTTCAAATGTCTCGATTAGCATCCTAGCCCCAAAGAACCACTTTAGGTGTTAGCAATGCACAAATACATCATTTCAGTGCAGACTGGGTCTAAATTGCTCCAACAATTTCTTGGTTGGGAAGAAAGACATGAGGAAGCACTTTCTTACGTCTCGATATTAGCATGCTAACCCTAAAGAACCACTTTAGGCCCTAAGAATGCACGAAAACGTCATTTTGGTGCATAGTAAGCCCAATTTGATTAAAGTTAAACCAAAACATTCCCGGTTGGCAAGAAAGACGTGGGGAAGCACTTTCTTGTGTCTTGATTAGTATTCAATCCCTAAAGAACCACTTTAGGCGCTAAGAATGCATGAATACATCATTTCGGTGCACACTTAGTCCCATTTGGTTGAAGTTGCATGAAAACATGCTCGATTGACAAGAAACACATGGGGAACCACATTCTCATGTTTAGATTAGCAGTCCAGCACCAATGAAGTACATAGGTGTTACGAATGTATGAATACGTCATTTTGGTGCACGTTGTGTTAAATTTGGCTAATGTTGCAGCTAAACGCGCTCGATTGGATGAGCATTCTCGCTCTAAAGAAGCACATTTCGTGTTTACAAGTAACGAACACGTTATTTCGGTGCATACTCAGCCCACTTTCGTCTAAATTGCATCAAAACGTGCCCAGTTGGGAAGAATAACATTGAGAAGCACTTTCTCATGTCTCGATTGGCGTGCTAGCCCTAAAGAACCACTTTAAGTGTTAGGAATGCACGAAAACATCATTTCGGAGACTGGGTCCAAATTCTTCCAAATTACACCAAAACTTTTTTGGTTGGCAAGAAAGACATGAGGAAGCACTTTCTCATGTCTCGACATCAGCATGTTTGGCTTGCTTTGTTTGTAGTTGTTTTGGCTTGGTTGGCTCGTTGTTGTGTTTTGGTCTGTCTCGTGTGTGTAGGGTGTTTTCTTTCCTGGGGTATGCCTTTTGTATTTTGTAGTTCCATTTCTTGCTACTGATTCATTTATTTACAGAAAAAAGATATCAGCGTGTTAACCCAAAAGAACCACTTTAGGACCTAAGAATGCACGAAAACATCATTTTGATCCTCAGTAAGTCCAATTTCATTAAAGTTAAACCAAAACGTTCCCGATTGGCAAGAAAGACATGGGGAAGCTGTTTCACGTGTCTCGATTAGCGTTCAAGCCCTAAAGAACCACTTTAGGCCCTAAGAATGTACGAATATGTCATTTCAGTGCATACCTTGCCCAATTTGGTTGATGTTGCACGAAAACGTGCTCGGTTGACAAGAAAAACATGGCGAACCACTTTCTTATGTTTGGATTAGTGTTCTAGCCCTAACGAACTACCTTAGGTGTTAAGAATGCATGAATACGTCATTTCAGTGCACATTGAGTCAAATTTGGCTAAAGTTGCAACTAAACGAGCTGGATTGGCACGAACGACATAGGAATGCATTTTCTCGTGCTTGGATTAGCGTTCTAGCCTCGAAGAAGCACATTTCGTGTTAGGATAGAACAAAAACGCCTTTTCGGTGCATAGTCGATCTAACTTGGTCCAAATTGTACTAAAACGGGCCCGGTTGGCAAGAAAGGAATGAGGAAGCACTCTCTTATGTCTCGATTAGCATACTAGCCCTAAGGAACCACTTTAGGTGCTAAGAATGAACAAAAACATCATTTCGGTGCGTACTCAATACAATTTGATAAAGTTGCACCAAACTGTTATCGGTTGACAAGAAAGACATGAGGAAGCACTTTCTCACACCTGGATGAGCATTCTCACCCTAAAGAAGCACATTTCATGTTTAGAAGTAACGAAAACATCATTTCGGTGCATTCTCATCCACATTCGTCTAAATTGCATCAAAAAGTGCCCGGTTGGTAAGAAAGACATTAAGAAGTACTTTCTCATGTCTCGATTAGCGTGCTAGCCCTAAAGAACCACTTTAGGTGTTAGGAATGCACGAAAACATCATTTAGGTGCATATTGGGTCCAAATTTATCCAAATAGCACCAAAAATTTTTGGTTGGCAAGAAAGACATGAGGAAGCACTTTCTCATGTCTCCATTTTAACATGCTAATCCTAAAGAACCACTTTAGGTCCTAAGAATGCACGAAAATGTCATTTCATGGCACACTAAGTCCAATTTGATTAAAGTTAAACCAAAACGTTCCCGGTTGGTAAGAAAGACGTGGGGAAGCACTTTCGCATGTCTCAATTAGCATTCAACGTTAAAGAACCACTTTAGGCACTAAGAATGCACGAACACGTCATTTCGGTACACACTTAGTCCATTTGGGTGAAGTTGCATGAAAACGTGCTATGTTGACTAGAAACACATGGGGAACCACTTTCTTACACTTGGATGAGCATTCTCACCCTGAAGAACCACATTTAGTGTTTAGAATTAACGAAAACATCATTTCGGTGGATACGCAATCTACTTTCGTCTAAATTGTATGAAAACGTGCCCAGTTGGCATGAAAGACATTGAGAACCACTTTCTTCAATCTCGATTAGCGTGCTAGCCCTAAAGAACCACTTTAGGTGTTAGGAATGCACGAAAACATCAGTTCAGTGCATACTTAGTCCAAATTCGTCCAAATTGCACCAAAACTTTCTTGCTTGGCAAGAAGACATGAGGAAGCATTTTTTCATGTCTCGATATCAGCATGCTAACCCTAAAGAACCACTTTAGGTCCTGAGAATGCACGAAAATGTCTTTTCAGTGCAAACTAAATCAAATTTGATTAAAGTTAAACTAATACGGTCCTGGTTGGCAAGAAAGACATGGGGAATCACTTTCTTGTGTCTCGATTAGCGGGTTCAGGCACTAAGAATGCACGAATACGTCATTTCGATGCACACTTAGTCTAATTTGCTTGAAGTTGTAAGAAAACATGCTCGGTTGGCAAGAAACACATGGGGAACCACTTTCTCATATTTGGATTAGCGTTTCAGCCCAAATGAAATACCTTAGGTGTTAAGAATGCACGAATACGTCATTTCAGTGCACATTGTGTCAAATTTGGCTAACGTTGCAACTAAATGTGCTCGGCTGGCACGAACGACATAGGGATGCATTTTCTGATGCTTGGATTAGTGTTCTAGCCTCGAAGAAGCACATTTTGTGTTAGGATAGAACAAAAACGTCTTTTCGGTGCATACTCAGTCTAACTTGGTCCAAATTGTAGCAAAACGAGTCCGATTAGCAAGAAAGAGATGAGGAAGCACTGTCTAATGTCTCGATTAGCATGCTAGCCCTAAGGAACTACTTTAGGTGTTAAGAATGAACGAAAAAGTCATTTCGGTGCGCACTGAGTGCAATATGGTTAAAGTTGCACCAAAATGTTATCGGTTGACATGAAAGACATGGGGAAGTACTTTCTTATGCTTGGATGAGCATTCTTGTCTTAAAGAAGCACATTTCGTGTTTAGAAGTAACGAAAACAACATTTCGAAGCATACTCAATCCACTTTCGTCTAAATTGCATCAAAACATGCCCAATTGGCAAGAAAGACATTAAGATGCACTTTCTCATGTCTTGATTAGCGTACTAGCCCAAAAGAGCCATTTTTTGTGTTAGGAACGCACAAAAACATCGTTTCAGTTCATACTGGGTCCAAATCCGTCCAAATTGCACCAACAGTTTCTTGGTTGGCAAGAAAGACATCAGGAAGCACTTTCTCATGTCTTGATAATAATGTGCTAACCCTAAAGAACCACTTTAGACCCTAAGCATGCAGGAAAACGTCATTTCGATGCACACTAACTACCTTTTGATTAAAGTTAAACCCAAATTTTACCGATTGGCAAGAAAGACGTGCGGAAGCACTTTCTCGTGTCTCGATTAGTGTTCAAGAACTAAGGAACTACTTTACCCGCTAAGGATGCAAATACACGTCATTTCGGTACAAACTTAGTCCAATGATTGAAGTTGCACGAAAATATGCTCGGTTGACAAGAAACAAATAGAGAACGACATTCTCATGCTTGGATGAACATTCTCGCCCTAAGGAAGCACATTTCGTGTTTAGAAGTAACGAAAACATCATTTGGATGCATACTCAGTCCACTTTCATCTAAATTGTATCAAAACATGCCCGGTTCCCAAGAAAAACATTGAGAAGCACTTTCTCATATCTCGATTAGCGTGCTAGCCCTAGAGAACCACTTTAGGTGTTAGGAACGCACAAAAACTTCATTTCAGTGCATATTGGGTCCCAATTCATCCAAATTGCACCAAAACTTTCTTGGTTAAAAAAAAAGACATGAGGAAGCACTTTCTCATGTCTTGAATTAGCGTGCCAACCCGAAAGAACCACTTTAGGCCCTAAGAATGCACGAAAACATCATTTCGGTGCACACTAAGTCCAATTTAATTAAAGTTAAACTAAAACGTTCCCGGTTGGCAAGAAAGACATGGGAAAGCACTTTCTCGTGTCTCGTTCAACCCCTAAAGAACCACTTTAGGCGCTAAGAATGCATGAATATGTCATTTCGGTGCACACTTAGTCCTATTTGGTTGAAGTTGCACAAAAACGAGCTCGGTTGAGAAAAAACACATGGGGAACCACTTTTTCATGCTTGGATGAGCATTCTCGCCCTAAAGAAGCACATTTCATATTTAGAAGTAACGAAAACATCACTTCGGTACATGTTCTATCCGCTTTTGTCTACATTGTATCAAAACGTGCACGGTTGGCAAGAAACACATTGAGAAGCACATTCTCATATCTTGATTAGCATGCTAGCCTTAAAGAACGACTTTAGGTGTGAGGAATGCACGAAAATATCATTTTGATGCATACTGGGCCCAAATTCGTCCAAATTGCACCAAAACTTTCTTGGTTCGCAAGAAAAACATGAGGAAACACTTTCTCACGTCTCAATATTAGCATGCTAACCCTAAAGAACCACTTTAGGACCTAAGAATGCACGAAAACGTCATTTCGGTGCACACTAAGTCCAATTTGATTAAAGTTAAACCAAAGCATTCACGGTTGGCAAGAAAGACGTGAGGAAGCACTTTCTCGTGTCTCGATTAGCGTTCAAGCCCTAAAGAACCACTTTAGGTGCTAAGAATGCACGAATACGTCATTTCGGTGCACACTTAGTCCAATTTGGTTAAAGTTGCACGAAAAAGTGTTCGGTTGACAAGAAAAACATGGGGAAGCACTTTCGCACACTTGGATGCGCATTCTCGCCCTAAAGAGGCACATTTTACGCTTAGAAGTTACGAAAACATCATTTCATTGTATATTCTATCCACATTTGTCTTCATTGTATGAAATCGTACCCAGTTGGCAATAAAGACTTTGAGAAGCACATTCATATATCTCGATTAGCGTGCTGGCCCAAAAGAACTACTTTAGGTGTGAGGAATGTATGAAAACAGCATTCTGGTGCATACTGGGTCCAAATTCGTCCAAATTGCACCAAAACTTTCTTGGTTCGCAAGAAAGACATGAGGAAACACTTTCTCATGTCTTGATAGTAGCGTGCTAACCCTAAAGAACCACTTTAGGCCCTAAGAATGCACGAAACCAGCATTTCGGTGCACACTAAGTCCAATTTGATTAAAGTTACACCAAAATTTTCACAGTTGGCAAGAAAGAAGTGGGGAAGCACTTTCTCAAGTCTCGATTAGCATTCAAGCCCTAAAGAGCCACTTTAGGTGCTAAGAACGCACGAATACGTCATTTCGATGCACATTAGTCCAATTTGGTTGAAGTTGCACGAAAACGTGCTCGGTTGACAAGAAAGATGTGGGGAAGCACTTTCTCACGCTTGGATGGGTATTCTCGCCCTATAGAAGCGCATTTCATGTTTAGAAGTAACGAAAACATCATTTCAGTGCATACTCAGTCCACCTTCTTTAAATTGCATCAAAACGTGCTCGATTGGCAAGAAAGACATTGAGAAGCACTTTCTCATGTCGATTAGCATGCTAGCCCTAAAGAACCACTTTCGTTGTTAGAAATGCACGAAAACATTATTTCAGTGCATACTAGGTCCAAATTTGTTCAAATTGCACCAAAACTTTCTCGGTTGGCAAGAAAGACATGAGGAAGCACTTTCACATGTCTCAATTTTAGCGTGCTAATCCTAAAGAACCACTTTAGGCCCTAAGAATGCACGAAAACTTTGTTTCGGCGCACACTAATTCCCATTTGATTAAAGTTAAACCACAATGTTCCCGGTTGGCAAGAAAGACGTGGGGAAGCACTTTCTTGTGTCTCAATTAGCGTTCAAGCCCTAAAGAACCACTATGGGTGCGAAGAATGCTCGAATACTTAGTCCAATTTGGTTGAGGTTGCAGGAAAACGTGCTCAGTTAACAAGAAACACATGAGGAACCACTTTCGCATGCTTGGATGAGCATTCTCGCCCTAAAGAAGCACATTTCATGTTTAGAAGTTACGAAAACATCATTTCGGTGCATACTCAGTCCACTTTCATCTAAATTGTATCAAAACGTGCTCGATTCGCAAGTAAGCCATTGAGAAGCACTTTCTCATGTCGATTAGCGTGCTAGCCCTAAAGAACCACTTTCATTGTTAGGAATGCACGAAAACATCATTTCGGTGCATACTAGGTTCAAATTCGTCCAAATTACACCAAAACTTTCTTGGTTGGCAAGAAAGACATGAGAAAGCACTTTCTCATTTCTCGATATTAGTGTGCTAACACTAAAGAACCACTTTAGACCCTACGAATGCAGGAAAACGTCGTTTCGGTGCACACTAACTCCCATTTCATTAAAGTTAAACCAAAACGTTACTGGTTGGCAAGAAAGACGTGAGAAAGCACTTTCTCGTGTCTCTATTAGCCTTCAAGAACTAAAGAACCACTTGAGGCGCTAAGAACGCAAATATACGTCATTTCGGTAGACACTTAGTCCAATTTGGTTGAAGTTGCACGAAAACGTGCTCGGTTGACAAGAAACAAATGGGGAACCACTTTCTCATGCTTGGATGAGCATTCTCGTCCTAAAGAAGCACATTTCGTGTTTAGAAGTAACGAAAACATCATTTTGGTGCATACTCAGTCGACTTTTGTCTACATTGTATCAAAACGTGCGCGGTTGGTAAGAAAGATATTGAGAAGCACATTCTCATATCTTCATTAGCATGCTAGCCCTAAAGAGCGACTTTAGGTGTGAGGAATGCACAAAAATATCATTTTGATGCATACTGGGTCCAAATTTGTCCAAATTGCACCAAAACTTTCTTGGTTTGCAAGAAAAACATGAGGAAACACTTTCTCACGTCTCGATATTAGCGTGCTAACCCTAAAGAACCACTTTAGTACCTAAGATTGCACGAAAACGTCATTTCGGTGCACACTAAGTGTAATTTTATTTAAGTTAAACCAAAACGTTCATGGTTGGCAAAAAAGACGTGGGGAAGCACTTTCTCGTGTCTCGATTAGCGTTCAAGCCCTAAACAACCACTTTAGGTGCTAAGAATGCACGAATACGTCATTTTGGTGCACACTTAGTCTAATTTGGTTCAAGTTGCACGAAAACTTGCTTGGTTGACAAGAAAGATGCGGGGAAGCACTTTTGCACACTTGGATGTGCATTCTCGCCCTAAGGAGGCACATTTCATGCTTAGAAGTTACGAAAACATCATTTGGTGCATACTGGGTCCAAATTCGTCCAAATTGCACCAAAACTTTCTTGGTTCGCAAGAAAAACATGAGGAAACACTTTCTCATGTGTTGATATTAGCATGCTAACCCTAAAGAATCACTTACTTTAAGCCCTAAGAATGTACGAAAATGTCATTTCGGTGCACATTAATTCCAATTTGATTAAAGTTAAACCAAAATGTTCACGGTTGGCAAGAAAGTCGTGGGGAAGCACTTTTTCGTTACTAGATTAGTGTTCAAGCCCTAAAGAACCATTTTAGGCTCTAAGAAAGCACGAATACATAATTTCGGTGCACATTTAGTCCAATTTGGTTGAAGTTGCATGAAAACGTGCTCGGTTGACAAGAAAGACATGGGGAAGCACTTTTCTCATGCTTGGATGGGCAATCTCGCCCTGTACAAGTGCATTTCATGTTTAGAAGTAAAAAAAACATCATTTCAATGCATACTCAGTCCACCTTCTCTAAATTGCATCAAAACGTGCTCGATTGGCAAGAAAGACATTGAGATGCACTTTCTCATGTCGATTAGCGTGATAGCCCTAAAGAACCACTTTTGTTGCTGCAAATGCACAAAAACATCATGTCGGTGCATACTGGGTCCAAATTCATCTAAATTGCACCAAAACTTTCTTGGTTGGCAGGAAAGACATGAGGAAGCACTTTCTCATGTCTCAATATTAGCGTGCTAACCCTAAAGAACCACTTTATGCCCTAAGAATACACGAAAATGTTATTTCGGTGCAAACTAAGTCCCATTTGATTAAAGTTAAACCACAACGTTCCCAGTTGGCAAGAAAGACGTCGGGAAGCACTTTCTTGTGTCTTGATTAGCTTCAAGCCCTAAAGAACCACTTTAGGCACTAAGAATACTCAAATACGTAGTCCAATTTGGTTGAGGTTGTAGGAAAACGTGCTCAGTTAACAAGAAACACATGGGGAACCACTTTCACATGCTTGGATGAGCATTATGAAAACATCTTTTCGGTGCATACTCAGTCCACTTTCGTCTAAATTGTATCAAAAAGTGCCAAATTGGCATGAAAGACATTGAGAAGCACTTTCTCATGTCTCGATTAGCGTGCTAGCCCTAAAGAACCACTTTAGGTGTTCAAAATGTACGAAAACATTATTTCAGTGTATACTGGGTTCAAATTCGTCCAAATTACACCAAAACTTTCTTGGTTAGCAAGAAAGGCATGAGGAAGCACTTTCTCATTTCTCGATATTAGTGTGCTAACACTAAAGAACCACTTTAGACCTTAAGAATGCAGGAAAATGTCATTTCGGTGCACACTAACTCCCATTTGATTAAAGTTAAACCAAAACGTTACCGATTGGCAAGAAAGACGTGAGGAAGCTCTTTCTCATGTCTTGATTAGCGTTCAAGAACTAAAGAACCACTTGAGGTGCTAAGACCGCAAATATACGTCATTTCGGCACACACTTAGTCAAATTTGGTTGAAGTTGCATGAAAACGTGCTCGGTTGACAAGAAACAAATGGGGAACCACTTTCTCATTCTTGGATAAGCATTCTCATCCTAAAGTAGCACATTTCGTGTTTAGAAGTAACAAAAACATTATTTTGGTGCATACTCAGTCCACTTTCATCTAAATTGTATCAAAACGTGCTCGGTTCCCAAGAAAAACATTGAGAAGCACTTCTCATATCTTAATTAGCGCGCTAGCCGTAAAGAACCACTTTGGGTGTTAGGAATGCACGAAAACATCACATTAAAGGTCAAATTTGAGATAGTGGGTTAGAGAGAGATGCTCTACCTTCCCTCTAGATTTCTGCCCTTCTTCTCACTACCCAAACCCAACCACCACCACCACCACCTCCTGTAACTAAACCATGCCCACCACCTTCAAGCCACCTCTCTTATCTCTTGAAATGTTGTCGACTCCAGCTTTCTCTCATCACCCTCCACCCCCCCTTTCCCAAATTACCTTAGATCGCACATGCTCTTCCACTTTAAACCTCCCCCCCTCTCTTAACTTTCTAGGCGTTTCCTCACCCCACATAGCTTTCTCTCCTTCTTTGGTTAAGGAGCACGTTACCATTGGTATTTCTAGCCTTCTGCCAAGTCATTTTGCTTGGGGAAGGCCTTTGATGGTGGAAGTGCGGCTACAACTTTGGACCACCCTTTGGGTACATGTCTAGTGGGGCCTTCTTCACCCCTTGAGAGCAGACCGTGTGGTGGTCCTCCAGCTAGGTTGCTGCTTACCTCTAAGGGCTATCTAGAGCTTATTCCACCCCTGGTTCGAAGCTCCAGCCATGGTGGTATTGCTTTGGGCGTTTTGTCTTCCTCTTATCCAGGGGTTAATAACCTATCAGATAATAGGGGTTTGGACCATTCCCTACTGGTCAAAAGCATCCAGCCCTCTTGTCAATATCACATGGGTGCATTGGAGGGTGACATGGTTAGAAGTACTGATAGGGGGCCTTCGCTTTTTGGTACTCCCAACACACATCACATGGGCATGAAGGACAAAGGGACTAGTGCAAAAGGTATAGCTGCTGACATTCCTCCCTTTGGTATGGTGCAACATTCCTTAAATGGTAAGTATGTAGCTGCCAGCTTTGATTTGGCTAAGGCCTTTTCCCCATCTCATATTGTGTCACATGATATGGTTGACTGTTGAAATTTTCTTAAAGCAAAATTATTAAACAATTATTCCAACTCTAAGTTTACTCGCAAGTGCACAAATCGCAGAGTAGCAAGGGGTGCAAAGTACCAATAAACCAACTCAACTTACATATTAGAAGCACAAACACACACACAAAGAAAGGGGGGTTTAGATTAGATAGAAAAGCACAAATACACGCTCACACACTTTCATGGCATTGTGAAGCATCAGAATCCACCAAACTATCAATGATCAACTAATATGATAACATGCAATTTCAAAAGACTACGAACACAAAGTCTACCTACCAAAAGCTTTGGCTATTTCCTTTTGGCGTTTTACACTAAGAGTCTCTTAAACTTGCCCTAGCAAGTTAACTTGCATGTTCCTAGACAAGCTAGGCTAATGACCCATACAAGAGTCATTAGGATCTGTGAAGATGACAAACACATAGACCATATATCCACCATAATGTACACTACGCCATCTATGAATACTATTATCACAACCAGTTCTTAATTGATTGCTTGTTACTTCTAAAATTGTCATCCTTTTGAGCTTATTCAATTTTTTAACAATCACTAGATGCTTCATCCCTAAGGTAGCTAATCTTAAAAAAATCTACACCTAATGCCATTCTAACAGATAATAGGATTTTATGCAAGTACCATCGTCATAAATTACAAGAAACCATAACTCAAACATTGATCAATAATAGAGGCTTCATCATCCACTCAACAATGCATAAAAGTGATTAAAACATAATATAGAAAATAAAAGAACTAACTTTCATTATATAAAAATAGTCAATGAATCCATAATGAAAGAAAGAACAAACTAAACTAATAAACAAAAGAAAAAGAATAATTAAAACCCAAGGAAGAGGCAGCAGCTTGGCTTGGGAAAAGCCTAGAAACTTGTAACTAGGGCTAGGGAACAAGCTAGGAAGCTTGCGCCCAAGCCCTAGGGCTTCACCCTTGTTGCTCCCTTTCTCTCTCTCTCTCTCTCTCTCTCTAAAGATGTCTAATGCTTTTGGTTGATCTGATATCTAGAATAATGAGGTAGAAGGTCCTTTATATAGGAGTGAGGAGGCAAGGTTTCCTTGACCCTCAAGGACTAGGATTTGCAGCCCGTAATAATATTTATTATGCTTACTGGGTTTTGCGGCACCGTCATAAATATTAGCATGCTCACTAGGGTTGCGGCTATGTAATAATAATTATTACGGGCCTAGGGTTTCACGAGCGTAATAAAATTCCATACGGCCCATAACTTTGTAGACGTAATAAACATTGTTACAGCCAATTCTTCTATTATTGCCTTGGTTCATCCACATGCTAACTTTAGCCATCTTCCTTGCTTGCTTGTCTTAAGGACCAATCACTTGTAGAAGCTTCTAGAACCCTTTGATTTTGACTATACATTTCTTGGTCCCACTAGAAAACTTTGACTATCAGGGTTTCACTTTTCCTAGTCCAACTAGGATTAAGTTTTCCTAGTCCAACGGAGATTTCTCATTTTTGGCCCTAAACATTGATGGTTTTCCTAGTCTAGCTAAGATTCCTTGTTTGAGTAGGATTTCAGCTTACCTTGTTCCATCAGGATTTCTTCAGTTTTCCTAGTTTGATCAGGAATTGTCCAATTTTGGCTCTTTTGGCTTCTTTCTTCATCATTGCTTCATCTAACCTACAAAACACAAAACAAAAAACAAAAGACACAAAAATGTCGAGTTCTTGTACTCCAAGTTAAGGATTTAGTATGGTAAATTGACCACTCAACATTGACTTTCAAATTTCAAAAAAGGAGCATGCCTATTGTCCAAAGGATCAAACTGAGCCTCCTAAGACATTGAATTATAGCCAGGCTGTCATTGGTAAGGGGGGAACTCCTCATTTACCCATGCAACTTCAGTTCCACCAACCTAGTGCTAATGGAGGTAAAGGGTGGTGTCTCCACCCCCTGATGTGGCAGCTGAGGGTTGCAAAGTTTGGGAAAATTCTTTGGTGGGCTATATGTTAGGGAAGAAGCTTCCTTTTTATGTTGTAAAGAATATTGCTCATAGGGTTTCGGGTAATAAAAGGCTGGATGAGGTGCTTGCAAATGGTAGTGGCTTCTTCTTCTTCAAGTTCTCCAAGGCTGAAGCTTACTTTACCATTTTGGAGGCAGGTCCTTGGCTGTTTGCAAGGCAATCTTTATTCCTTAAGAGGTGGAAACCAGGCCTAATTTTAACAAAGGAATCACACACCAAAATTCCTCTTTGGGCCAAATTCTACAATGTCCCTCATGAGTTCTTGACTGAGAGGGGGCTGAGCTATATTGCTAGTGCAGTAGGTAGGCCTCTCTATGCCGACAGCCTCACCGAAACTTGCAAAAGAATCTCCTATGCTAGGTTGTGCGTAGAGATTGATGCTAGGTCGGAATTAATTGATTCGTTCGATTTAATGGTGAAGAAAGGTACTTCCGTTGAGATTAAGGTGGAATACCAATGGAAACCTAAGATATGTACTCTATGCAATTCTTTTGGTCATTTTATAGGCAGCTGCACCAAGGGACAGAATCCTTTGGTTTGGGTAAAGAAGAAGACTCATGATGCCTCTCATCCTATCATTGATACCCTAGGTGATCTTTTTAGGGAGGGTCCTGTTCCTGTTGGTAAGAAGAAGGAGAAGGTGGATGAAGAGACTAAAGGCTGGACCACAATTACCAATCCCATTGAAGTGATTGGTGCTGTTCGAAACTTCAAGAGTGAGAATAGCTCTTGTGCCATTAATTGGGAGAGTGAGCCCCCTTCTCCAGCCCCTAAGGTTACTTCCTCCAACCCCTTCCAAGTCCTTGATGGAGAGATGGAGGTGGATAGCAATTTGGAGCCAAGTACAGCCTCCCTGGATTTGTCCCTATGGCTGACCAAGTTCTTAGAGAAGAACATTGATGGAGTACCTATTGTGGCTGCAGATTCCTCAACCAAGAAAAAGCATAAGAAACACAAGAATAAATCGGGTAAGAAGGGCAAGATCAGGCTCGGCGCTACTACAAACTTGCCACAAGCTCTCTCTAATTGGCATTGTTGAGACTAGGGTCAAGAAGTGCAACAAGTGTTTGTCTCTAACTCTACTTTTAATAATAATTGGACTGTGGAGGATAACTATAATTCCCTTGATAGTGGTAGAATTTGGGTGGCTTGAAATCCAAGCATCTTTCATCTTGTTAAACTTGAGGAATCTGATCAGTTTATCAATTATCGGTTCACCATATTGAGTGTAATTTTGAGTTTTATGCTACTTTTGTTTATGGTTCTAATTATGGTGGGCACCACAAGGAGTTGTGGAGGAGTTTGGACAGGTCTTATGCTTATATTGGGGGCATGTCGTGGGTCATGCTAGGGGATTTTAATGGGGCTCTAACAGGGTTACCAATGTTATGGTTGATTTTCAGAAATGCATTGAGAATGTAGAAGTGGATGACCTTTGGTTTACCGGGGCTCTTTTTACTTGGAGTGATAAAATAGTCGCTTCAGATTGTGTTTCCAAAAAGCTTGATAGGGTTATGGTTAATGAAGCTTGGATTTCAAAGTTTGTTAACTCCGGGGCTGATTTTCTCCTCCCGGGTATATCCGATCATTGCCCTTATGTGGTTAGCCTAAGGATCTCTCCCCCAGTTAGGAAATACCCATTCAATTTCTTCAATTTCATGGCTAGTCGGGAGGATTTCATCCCCCTTGTTGTGCGGTGTTGGAACACTTCTATTGTTGGCTCTTATCAGTTTCGAGTCTCAAGGAAGCTCAAGCTCACCAAGGAGGAATTGAAGAAGCTAAGCAAGAATATTGTTGGCAATGTCACTCTTAATACATTGGATGCAAAGGAAAAGTTGGCTATTAGCCAAAGGGGTTTGGCTACCAATCCATGTGACCCTACTCTAAGGCTGGAGGAAAAAGCCTTGGTGAGGACTATGCTAAGGCTCTTGAGGTGGAGGAGTCCTTTAATAAGCAAAATTCTCGAATCCAATGGTTAAAAGAGGGAGATAGTAACTTAGTTTTCTTCTTTAAATCTACTATGGGGAGAAGAAACATTAATAGAATCTCTTCTCTTCTTCGTGAGGATGGCATTAAAGTAGAGGGGGTTGAAAACATCAAAAGTGAGGTGGTGAAGTTCTATCAAGACTTATGGACTGCTCCTAACTCTCTTAGAAGTGATATCGGCTTGAGAGTGAGGGGGATAGTGTCTACTGCTATCTCGAATGAGCAGGCTACCTTGCTTCGTCAAGTTGTTTCTTCGATTGAAATCAAAAAGGCTTGCTTCTCCATGAATCCAAACAAATCTCGGGGTCCTGATGGTTTCAATGGCCACTTTTTCCACACTACTTGGCACATTATTGAGGAGAATGTTATTGAGGCTATCAAGGAATTTTTCTCCACAGGGCAATTGCTTAGAGAATGCAATACTACTTTGGTTGCTCTCATTCCGAAGGTGCGCAATGCCACTAAGCTTAGTGACTTTCAGCCTATCTCCTGTTGCAACACTCTTTACAAGATTGTTTCTAAGGTTATGGCCAATAGGATCAAAATGCTGCTGCCTTCTATTATTAGCCCTTCTCAAACGGCCTTTGTGGGGGGGCGTAGAATTGGAGATAACATTCTTTTAGTGCAGGAGTTATTCCATGACTACCACGAGAATGGGAAGAGTCCTACGTGTGCTCTTAAAGTTGATATAATGAACGCTTATGATATGGTGGATTGGAACTTTATTATCCACACCCTTTTTGCCCTTAATTTCCTAAGTATTTTATCAAATGGATCAAGGCCTGCATTTCTACTCCGAAGTTCTCTATTTGTGTTAATGGTGAATTGGCTTGGTTCTTCCCTAGCTCTCGTGGTCTTCGGCAAGGTGAGCCCTTGTCCCCCTATCTCTTCGTCATTGCTATGGAAGTCTTATCGCATGTAAGACCTCGTACCTTCCAAAGTTGTTTTGAAAAGCTTTTTAGAAGATTTTGGGATTTTATTTTGAGAAGTAAAACGTCTTGGGTGTTTTTCTAATTTTAAAGTTTGATTTTAAACTTGGGGCAAAGTTGACTTTTTGTTCGGGTGAAGTTTTGGTTTTGACTTTGGGTCCTTTGGAAAGGTCTCATTCTCACGAGTTCGTAGACACGAAGCACACGTCAAACTGAGCTACAGTTTGGAAGTTACGGACGTGTGAAGGACGGGGCAAACTTGTAATTTTGAAAAGTTAGTTTTTAAAAACCCTAAAAACCTAGTCTTTCGCACTTTCTCTCTCCTCTTTGTCGAAGTCTCTCTCTCTTTCGCGAGCTCTTCTCCAGCCACCAGTGTCACTGGCGTGTGGGAGAGCGTCCAGCGGCTGCTGGGCTTGCGATTGAGTTGGCTGTGCTCGCGCCTCCCTCCCTCTACTTCCCTTGGTCACTGTTCAGCCCAGAACGAGAACCTCAGCTTGCGCACAGTGGGAGATTGGCTGCGATCTCGGCTTTTCCGGCAACAACGAGACTAAGCACCCTCTCAAAGAATGCACGAAAACGACATTTTAGTGCATTCTAAGTCCAATTTGATTAAAGATAAACCAAAACGTTCCCGGTTGGCAAGAAAGACGTGGGAAAGCACTTTCCCGTGTCTTGATTAGCGTTCAAGCGCTAAAGAACCACTTTAGGCACTAAGAATGCACGAATACATCATTTCGGTGCACACTTAGTCCAATTTGGTTGGAATTGCACAAAAACATGCTCGGTTGACAAGAAAGACATGGGGAAGCACTTTCTCACTCTTGGATGAGCGTTCACCCCCTAAAGCAGCACATTTCATGTTTAGAAGTACTGAAAACATCATTTCGGTGCATACTCAGTCCACTTTCACCTAAATTGCATCAAAACGTCCTCGGTTGGCACGAAAAACATTGAAAAGCACTTTCTCAAGTCTTGATTAGCGTGGTAGCCTTAAAGAACAACTTTAGGTGTCAAGAATGCACGAAAATGTTATCGATTGGCAATAAAGACATGGGAAGGCACTTTCTCACGCTTGGATGAGCATTCTCACCCTAAAGCAGCACATTTCGTGTTTAGAAGTAACAAAAACATCATTTCGATACATACTCAATCCACTTTCATCTAAATTGCATCAAAACGTGCCCGGTTGGCAAGATAGACATAGAGAAGCACTTTCTCATGTCTCGACTAGCATGCTAGCCCAAAAGAATAACTTTAGGTGTTAAGAATGGACGAAACATCATTTCAGTGCATCATGGGTCCAAATTCGTCCATATTGCAACAAAACTTTCTTAGTTGGCAAGAAAGACACGTGGAAGCACTTTCTCATGTCTCGATATTAATATGCTAACACTAAAGAAACATTTTAGGCCCTAAGAATGCATGAAAACATCATTTTGGTGCACACTAGGTCCAATTTGATTAAAGTTAAACTAAAACGTTCACGGTTGGCAAGAAAAGGGTGGGGAACCACTTTCTCGTGTCTTGGTTAGCGTTCAAACCCTTAAGAGCATCTCCAAAAAACTCTAGTAAAATCACTCTTCAAAATCACATTTGGTGACCTATGTGGCAATTTGAAGAGTGATATTTGCTACTTGATTTTTTTATTCTCCAAAAGACTTCTAATTTTAAAAATTTTTATATTTTCTATGCCATTAATTTTAAAGTTTAATTTATTTAATTGAAAAAATTTATTATTAGAGGAAAGCAAATGGAAATTGTGTAGAAATTATAAATAGAATTAAATGTTATTAATATTTGAAGAGAGGAGAGAGGGTTCTTGATTTGAAGAGAGAGAAACTGAATTCTCAAATAAAGATTCATTTTGAAGAGTCTCTTGGAGCCCAAAATACTCTTCTCTCTCTTCAAAAAATGAAGAATTCTTCATTTGAATAGTCTTTTAGAAATGCTCTAAGAATCACTTTAGGTGCTAAGAATGCACGAATACGTTATTTTGGTGAACACTAGTCAAATTTGGTTGAAGTTCCATGAAAACGTACTCGGTGGACAAGAAACACATGGGGAACCACTTTCTCATGCTTGGATGAGCATTCTCGCCCTAAAGAAGCACATTTCTTGTTTAGAAGTAACGAAAACATTATTTCGGTGCACATTCTATCCACTTTTGTCCAGATTGGATCAAAACATGCATGGTTGGCAAGAAAGACATTGAGAAGCACATTCTCATATCTCGATTAGCAAGCTAGACATAAAGAATGACTTTAGGTGTGAAAAATGCGCGAAAAAATCATTTCGATGCATACTAGGTCAAAATTTCTCCAAATTGGACCAAAACTTTCTTGGTTCGCAAGAAAGACATGAGGAAACACTTTCTCATGTCTCGATATTAGCGTGCTAGCCCTAAAGAACCACTTTAGGCCCTAAGAATGCACGAAAACGTCATTTTGGTGCACACTAAGTCCAATGTGATTAAAGTTAAACCAAAACGTTCATGGTTGGCAAGAAAGACGTGGGGAAGCAATTGCTCATGTCTCATTAGTGTTCAAGCCCTAAAGAACCACTTTAGGTGCTAAGAAAGCACGAATACATCATTTCGGTGCACACTTAGTCCAATGTGGCTGAAGTTGCATGAAAACGTGCTCGGTTGTCACGAAACCCATGGGGGACCACTTTCTCACACTTGGATGAGCATTCTCACCCTGAAAAAGCACATTTCGTGTTTAGAAGTAATGAAAACATCATTTCGGTGCTTTTTCAGTCCACTTTGTCTGCATTGTATCAAAACGTGCCCGGTTGGCAAGAAAGACATTGAGAAGCACATTCTCTTTTCACGATTAGCCTGCTAGCTCTAAAGAACCACATTAGGCATGAGGAATGCACGAAAACATCATTTTGGTGCATACTGGGTCCAAATTCATCCAAATTCACCAAAACTTTCTTGGTTGGCAAGAAAGACATGGGAAAACACTTTCTCAAATCTCGATATTAGCATGCTAACCTTAAAGAACCACTTCAGGCCCTAAGAATGCACGAAAAAGTCATTTCGATGCACACTAGGTCGAATTTGATTAAAGTTAAGCTAAAACGTTCACGGTTGGCAAGAAGGAGGTGGTGAAGCACTTTCTCATGTTTCAATTAGCGTTCCTAAAGAGCCACGTTCGGTGCTAAGAAAGCACGAATACGTCATTTCGGTGCACACATAGTCCAATTTGGTTGAAGTTGCATGAAAACATGCTCGATCAGAAAGAAACACATGGAGAACCACTTTCTCATGCTCGGATGAGCATTCTCGTCCTAAAAAAGTACATTTTGTGTTTAGAAGTAACAAAAACATCATTTCGGTGCATATTCTGTCCACTTTTGTCTACATTGCATCCAAACGTGCGCGATTGGCAAGAAAGATATTGAGAAGCACATTCTCATATCTCGATTAGTGTGCTAGCCCTAAAGAATGACTTTAGGTGTGAGGAATGCACGAAAATATCATTTCGGTGCATACTGGGTCTAAATCCGTCCAAATTGCACCAAAACTTTCTTCGTTGGCAAGAAAGACATGAGAAAACACTTTCTTATGTCTCGATATTAGTGTGCTAACCCTAAAGAACCACTTTAAGCCCTAAGAATGCACGAAAATGTCATTTCGGTGCACACTAAGTCCAATGTGATTAAAGTTAATCCAAAATTTTATGGTTGGCATGAAAGACGTGGGGAAGCACTTTCTCGTGTCTCGATTAGCGTTCAAGGCCCTAAAGAATCACTTTCGTGTTTAGAAGTAATGAAAACATCATTTCGGTGCTTTTTCAATCCACTTTTGTCTACACTGTACCAAAACGTGCCTGGTTGGCAAGAAAGACATTGAGAAGCACATTGTCTTTTCACGATTAGCCTGCTAGCCCTAAAGAATGACTTTAGGCTTGAGGAATGCACGATAACATCATTTTGGTGCATACTGGGCCCAAATTCGTCAAAATTCACCAAAACTTTCTTGGTTGGCAAGAAAGACATGGGGAAACACTTTCTCAAATGTCGATATAACCATGCTAACCCTAAAGAACCACTTTAGGCCCTAAGAATCCACGAAAAAGTCATTTCGGTGCACACTAGGTCCAATTTGATTAAAGTTAAACTAAAACGTTCATGGTTGGCAAGAAAGAGGTGGTGCAACACTTTCTCGTGTTTCGATTAGTGTTCAAGCCTTAAAGAGCCACTTTAGGCACTAAGAATGCATGAATACGTCATTTTGGTTCACACATAATCCAATTTGGTTGAACTTGCACGAAAACGTGCTCGGTGGGCAAGAAACACATGGAGAACAACTTTCTCATGCTTTGATGAGAATTCTCGCTCTAAAGAAGCACATTTCGTGTTTGGAAGTAACGAAAACATCATTTCGGTGCATATGGACATTGCATCGAAACGTGCGCGGTTGGCAAGAAAGACATTGAGAAGCACATTCTCATATCTCGATTAGTGACCTAGCCCTAAAGAATGACTTTAGGTGTAAGGAATGCACGAAAATATCATTTCGGTGCATACTGGATCTAAATCCATGCAAATTGCACCAAAACTTTCTTCGTTGGCAAGAAAGACATGAGAAAACGCTTTCTCATGTCTCGATATTAGCGTGCTAGCCCTAAGGAACCACTTTAGGTGTTAAGAATGAATGAAAACATCATTTCGGTGCGCACTTAGTACAATTTGGTTAAATTTGCACCAAAACGTTATCAGTTGACAAGAAAGACATGGGGAAACACTTTCTCATGCTTGGATGAGCATTCTTGCCCTAAAGAAGCAAATTTCATGTTTAGAAGTAACGAAAACATCATTTCGGTGCATACTCGGTCCGCTTTCGTCTACATTGCATCAAAACATGCCCGGTTAGCAAGAAAGACATTGAGAAGCACTTTTTCATGCCTCGATTAGCGTGCTAGCCCTAAAGAACCACTTTTGGTGTTAGGAATGCACGAAAACATCATTTCGGTGCAACTGGTCCAAATTCGTCCAAATTGCACCAAAAATTTCTTTGTTCGCAAGAAAGACATCAGGAAGCACTTTCTCATGTCTCAATATTAGCGTGCTAACCCTAATAAACCACTTTAGTCTCGAAGAATGCACGAAAACGTCATTTCAGTGCTCTCTAAGTCCAATTTGATTAAAGATAAACCAAATCATTCCCGGTTGGCAAGAAAGATGTGGGGAAGCACTTTCCCATGTCTCGATTAGCGTTCAAGTGCTAAAGAACAACTTTAGACGCTAAGAATACACAAATTCATCATTTAGGTGCACACTTAGTCCAATTTGGTTGAGGTTGCACAAAAAGGTGCTCGGTTGCCAAGAAACACATGGGGAACCACTTTCGCACGCTTGGATGAGCATTCTCGCCCTAAAGAAGTACATTTCATGCTAAGACGTAACGAAAACATCATTTTGGCGCATACTAGGTCTAAATTCGTCCAAATTGCACCAAAACTTTCTTCGTTGGCAAGAAAGACATGAGAAAGCACTTTCTCATGTGTCGATATTAGCGTGCTAGCCCTAAGGAACCACTTTAGGTGTTAAGAATGAATGAAAACGTCATTTCGGTGCGCACTCAGTACAATTTGGTTAAAGTTACACCAAAACGTTATCAATTGACAAGAAAGACATGGGGAAGCACTTTCTCAAGCTTGGATGAGCATTCTTGCTCGAAAGAAGCAAATTTCATGTTTAGAAGTAACGAAAACATCATTTTCGGTGCATACTCAGTCCACTTTCGTCTAAATTGCATCAAAACATGCCCAGTTGGCAAGAAAGACATTGAGAAGCACTTTTTCATGTCTCAATTAGCGTGCTAGCCCTAAAGAACCACTTTAGGTGTTAGAAATTCACAAAAAACATCATTTCGGAGCTACTGGGTCCAAATTCGTCCAAATTCCACCAAACCTTTCTTGGTTCGTAAGAAAGACATCAGGAAGCACTTTCTCATGTCTCGATATTAGCGTGCTAACCCTAATGAACTACTTTAGTCTCAAAAAATGCACGAAAACATCATTTCAGTGCTCTCTAAGTCCAATTTGATTAAAGATAAACCAAAACGTACTCGGTTGGTAAGAAAGACGTGGGGAAGCACTTTCTCATGTCTCGATTAGCGTTCAAGTACTAAAGAACCACTTTAGGTGCTAAGAATGCATGAATATGTCATTTCGGTGCACAGTTACTCCAATTTGGTTGAAGTTGCATGAAAACATGCTCGGTTGACAAGAAAGACATGGGGAAGCACTTTCTCACGCATGGATGAGCATTCTCCCCCTCAAGCAGCACATTTCTTGTTTAGAAGTAACGAGAACATCATTTCGGTGCATACTCAGTCTACTTTCATCTAAATTGCATCAAAACATGCCCGGTTGGCAAGAAAGACATTGAGAAGCACTTTATCATGTCTCGATTGGCGTGGTAGCTCTAAAGAACCACTTTAGGTGTTCGGAATACACGAAAACATCATTTCGGTGCATATTGGGACCAAATTCGTCCAAATTGCATGAAAACTTTCTTGGTTCGCAAGAAAGACATGAGCAAGAACTTTCTCATGTCTCAATATTAGTGTGCTAACATTAAAGAAACTGAAGTTTGGTATAAAGTGCTTTAACACCCTAAAGCACCTAAGTAAAACAACGATCACTGATCGGACCCAATTTTAAAACTATTTGACAAGACTGAACCAATCAAACACACTTATGTCTGCTCGACAGAAGCACAACTCGAGAAACACAACCAACTAGCAATTCAAGTATTCATGTGAGGAGTGACAACCTAGGCACTCAAGGATCCATCAAAGTAGGCATCCCAGTGCTAGCCACAACTAAAGTGAGATGTGAGATGCTAGATTATATTCAGTTCAACAGATGCAATATAATCAATCATAAGTCATAGTGTGATGCCATATACCAAGAAAATGAACACAAG
This sequence comes from Purshia tridentata, assembly GCA_003254885.1. NCBI lineage: Eukaryota > Viridiplantae > Streptophyta > Magnoliopsida > Rosales > Rosaceae > Purshia > Purshia tridentata. Next base: position 12,652 of record QANT01001643.1, on the reverse strand, counting down.
TTATATAAGACCCAAATAAACTCAGCAACCACAAAGAGGAGACACACAAGTAGTTCATCCAGAAAAACCTCAAAGGGTTAAAAAACTGGGGGTCTTATCCGCTGACCGGGCAATCCAATATGTTGAGGTTCAATACAAAGTCTATATCAGCACACAAGCTCATTTACTAACTCTAAAGCTAAGTAGCAGCTAGCATACCCACTTTGTGCAACCATCAACCAATCAGCCGAGAGTCATTTACGTTGTTGGCAGCTCTATCCTCTAGCTCATCAACATGTAGCACCCCATTTGCAGCTTGCTTATGGATCTTCAAGATATGAAAGTGATATGCAATATTTTGGGTTAGCAAGATTAACTCCTTCAACCAAATAAGATTTGAAGAAGCCAATATAAACCCAAATCTAAAAACTAGAGTGATGTGTTTATGCTTTTGAAGAAATCTGAAACCCATACACAAAACCCATTTAGTTTTTAGATAAAACAAATCAAGAGATGAACACAAGAAAATTTTTAAAGAAAAACTTTCAACTCTTGAAAAATAAAATACCCATTTGGTCACACAAAAACACTCAGCTCAAAGGCTGCTCAAAACATACCAAAAATGTGTGTCACCAAAAGGAATGAAGGGCTGCCCGTACCTTGTAGCAGCAGCCACACACGCACGCCCACACCATTCCACATGGCAGCCAATAATAGGCTCAAGTCCTAACCAACTTTCAGGACAGCTCATAGCCGAATATGCCAAAGGGAATCTGAAGATTCGTGTGGGAGAGGGGCTGAGTTGTTCTGGGAAAGTTTCCATTTTCAGAAAAAAGATTTGGGGAAGATGATGAATAGTGCAAAATGATAACCCATTAAAAACTGATGTGGGCTGGAGAATAAAAGAGGAGAGTAAAGGCCCAATCAAAAGAAGTCAGAAAATCAGACAAGTGCAGATACCCATTTAGGAGTGTGACCCACATAAGAGACCCTCACGTGGGATCACTTAATATTCACAACATAGTATCTACAGTTCCCGTGCCAGAAAAGTATAGTGAATGATATGTCATAGACTAGTCAAAACATGCACTACTCTGTGAAAAACTGATGTTCCGTGAAATGCATGGTATGGGTATTACCTTAGGCATGAGGGATGTAGGACCAGCTATGCAGACTTCATTGCACACTCAAATGTTCCTAACTTAGTCTAGAGCTTGTGTGAGATTCAAATCTAAAATAATTACAAGCTGTTTTGTCAAGGAAATTGCCAATACAAAACTTGAAACTAACAGAAACACTTTAGGTCCTATGAATGCACAAATACGTCACTTCGGTGCACACTTAGTCCAATTTGGTTGAAGTTGTACGAAAATTTGCTCGGTTGACAAGAAACTCATGGGGAAGCACTTTCTCACCTAGGAAACGTATTGTCACCGTGTTTAAAAGTAACGAAAACATCATTTCGGTGCATACTCAATCTACTTTCATCTAAATTGCATCAAAACGTCCTCGGTTGGCGGGAAAGACATTGAAAAGCACTTTCTCAAGTCTTGATTAGCGTGCTAGCCCTAAAAAACCACTTTAGGTGTCAAGAATGCACGAAAACATTATCGATTGACAATAAAGCTATGGGGAAGCACTTTCTCACGCTTGGATGAGCATTCTCGCCCTAAAGTAGCAGATTTCAAGTTTAGAAGCAACGAAAACATCATTTCGGTACATACTAAATCCACTTTCGTCTAAATTGCATCAAATCGTGCCTGATTGGCAAGAAAGACATTGACAAGCACTTTCTCATGTCTCAATATTAGTGTGATAAAACTAAAGAAACATTTTAGGCCCTAAGAATGCACGAATACAACATTTCGCTGCAAACTTAGTCCAATTTGGCTGAAGTTGTACGAAAACGTGCTCGATTGACAAGAAACACGTGGGGAAGCACTTTCTCACGCTTGGAAGAGCATTCTCACCCTAAAGACTCACATTTCTTGTTTAAAAGTAACGAAAACATCATTTCGGTGCATACTCAGTCCACTTTCGTCTAAATTGCATCAAAACGTGCTCGGTTGGCAAGAAAGACATTGAGAAGCACTTTCTCATGTCTTGATTAGCGTGCTATCCCCAAAGAACCACTTTAGGTGTTAAGAATGCATGAAAACATCGTTTCGGTGCATGCTAGGTCCAAATTCGTCCATATTGAACCCAAAAATTTCTTGGTTGGGAAGAAAGACATGAGGAAGCACTTTCTCATGTCTCGATATTAGTGTGCTAACACTAAAGAAACACTGTAGGCCCTAAGAATCCACAAATACATCATTAAGGTGCACACTTAGTCCAATTTTGTTGACATTGTACCAAAACATGCTCGGTTGACAAGAAACACATGGCGAAGCATTTTCTCACGCTTGGAAGAGCATTCTCACCCTAAAGAAGCACATTTCATGTTTAGAAGTAACGAAAACATCATTTCGGTGTATACTCAGTCTACTTTCGTCTAAATTGCATCAAAATGTGCCCAATTGGCAAGAAAGAAATTGAAAAGCACTTCCTCAAGTCTCGATAGCGTGCTAGCCCTAAACAAAAAGCTTTAGGCATTAGGAATGCATGAAAATAGTATTGATTGAAAATAAAGATATGGGGAAGCACTTACTGACGCCTGGATGAGCATTCTCACCCTAAAGAAGCACATGTCCTGTTTAGAAGTAATAAAAACATCATTTCGGTGCATACTCAGTTCACTTTCGTCTAAATTGCATCAAAACGTGCCTAGTTGGCAAGAAAGACATTGGGAAGCATTTTCTCATGTCTCGATTAGCATGCTAGCCCTAAGGAACCACTTTAGGTGTCAGGAATGCACAAAATCATCATTTCGGTGCATACTGGGTCCAAATTAGTCCAAATTTGTTGAGTGCTCGATTTACACTATTTTTGGATACTAACTCTCTAACTTAGGGTGCAAGAACTTGACGTTTTTGTGTCTTTTGCTTTAGTTTTGTGTTTTGCAGGTTAAATGAAGCAATGATAAGAAAGAAGCCAAAAGAGCTAAAATTGGACAATTCCTGATCAAACTAGGAAAACTGAAGAAATCCTGATGGAATTAGGAAAGTGGAAATCCAACTCAAATAAGGAATCCTAGCCATACAAGGAAAACTATCAATGTCCAGGGCTAGAAATGAGAAATCCTAGTTGGACTAGAAAAGGGAAATCCTAGTTGGACTAGGAAAAGTGAAACCCTTATGGTCAAAGTTTCCTAGTGGGACCAAGAAATGTATAGTCAAAGTAAAAGGGATCTAGAAGCTTGTACAAGTGTTTGGGCCTCAAGATAAGCAAGCAAGGAAGATGGGCTTAAGTGAGCATGTGGATGGACCAAGGCAACAATAAAAAAATGGGCCGTAACAATGTTTATTACGGCTAAGAAGTTATGGGCCGTACGAAATTTTATTATGCTTATGAAACCCTAGGCCCGTAATAATTATTATTACGCAGCCGCAACCCTAGCACGCGTAATAATATTTATGACAGTGCCGCAAAACCTAGTAATTGTAATAAATATTATTACGAGTTGCAAATCCTAGTCCTTGAAGGTCGAGAAAACCTTGCCTCCTCACTCCTTTATAAAGGACCCTCTGCCTCATTATTCTACATCATCAGATTACATTGGAATTTAGATTTCACATCTTTAGAGAGAGAGAGAAAGAGAGAGGGAGCCACAAAAGTGAAGCCCTAGGGCTTGGGCGCAAGCTTCCTAGCTTGTTGCCCTAGTCACAAGTTCCTAGGCTTTTCCCAAGCCTAGCCGCTACCTCCTTCTTAGGATTTCTTGTTTTTTTTCTTCTTTTATTTTATTTAGTTTATTTGTTTTACGCACTTAAACACTTGTTCAGACCTAGTTGGAATTCATATGCTTGTACGTTTTGAGAGAGAAACAGAGGGTAGTGCCGCAAGTTGCCAAGCCAAGAGGTAGTGTTGTTTTTCTTAGAGTGCCAAATACAAAGAGGAGTGATGCCCACCTTGCTGTGCAAGCCTTGCCGACAACAAGAAGGCATCTCTAGCCTAGTCACACATGGTCTTGCCATTGGAGTGACCTTCTTGTGACCTTCTTCTTCCTTTTTCATGCTTTCAAGTTATTTTTAGTTATTAATTGAGATTGTGAACATGGATATGTAGTTTATATATTTATTTTATCCTTTTAATTTCATGTTCATGTCTTAATTACTTTCATGCGTTGTTGAGTTTATGATGAAGCCTCTAGCATGTGATCAATGTTTTGTTTATGGTTCTTGTAATTTATGATGATGGTACTTGCATAAAATCCTATTATCTATTAGAATGGCATTAGGTGTAGATTCTTTTAAACCTAGCTACCTTAGGGATGAAGCATCTAGTGATTGTTATAAAATTGAATAAGCTCAAAAGGATGACAATTTTAGAAGTAACAAGCAGCCACTTAAGCAACAGTTGTGATAATAGTATTTATAAGATTAGCCCCGTGTACATTTGGTTGGAAAGGTGGTCTATGTGTTTGACATCTTCATGGAACTTAATGATTCTTGCATGGGTGATTGTCCTAGTTTATCTAGGAACATGCACGTTAACATGCTAGGGTAGGCCCGATAAGCTCTTAGTATATGCATAAGGAAGGTATAACGCTAAAAGGAAATAGCCAAAGCTTTTGGTAGTCAAACTTTATGTTTGTAGTCTTTTGAAATTGCATGATATCATACTCATTGTTTCTGTTGCTAGATGGTGGATTTTGATGCTTCATAATGCCATGAATGGGTGTGTGCATGAGTTAGAGTGTGTGTTTGTGTTTTTCTACCTAATCTAAACCCCCCTATATGTGTGCATGTGTTTGTGCTTCTCATATGTAAGTTAAGTTGGTTTATTGTTACTAAACCGATTCCCTATGAGATCGATCTCATACTTTGCAACCCTTGCTACTCTGGGATTCGTGCACTTGTGAGTAAACTTAGAGTTAAATAAATGTTTAATAATTTTGCTCTAAGAAAACAATTAACAAAATTGCACCAAAACTTTCTTGGTTGGCGAGAAAGACATGAGGAAGCACTTTCTCATGTCTCAATATGAGCGTCCTAACCCTAAAGATCCACTTTAGGCCTTAAGAGTCCACGAAAACGTTATTTTGGTGCACACTAAGTCGAATTTGATTAAAGTTAAACCAAAACATTCCTGGTTGGCAAGAAAGATATGGGGAAGCACTTTCTTGTGTCTCGGTTAACGTTCAAGCCCTAAAGAGCCACTTTAGGCACAAAGAATGCACGAATACTTCATTTTAGTGCACACTTAGTCTAATTTGGTTGAAGTTGCATGAAAATATGCTCGGTTGACAAGAAACAAATGGGGAACCACTTTCTCACGCTTGAATGAGCATTCTCACCCTAAATCAGCACATTTTTTGTTTAGAAGTAACGAAAACATCATTTCAGTGCATACTCAGTCCACTTTCCTCTAAATTGCATCAAAACGTGCCCCGTTGGCAAGAAAGACATTGAGAAGCACTTTCTTATGCCTCGATTAGCGTGCCAGCCCTAACGAACCACTTTAGATGTTAGGAATGCATGAAAACATCATTTTGGCGCATACTTGGTCCAAATTCGTCCATATTGCACCAAAACTTTCTTGGTTGGCAAGAAAGACATGAGGAAGCACTTACTCATGTCATGATATTAGTAATCTAACACTACAGAAACATTTTAGGCCTTATGAATGCACGGATATGTCATTTTGGTGCACACTTAGTCCAATTTGGTTGAAGTTGTACGAAAACTTGCTCAGTTGACAAGAAACACATGGGGAAGCACTTTCTCATGCTTGGAAGACCAATGTCGCCCTAAAGAAGCACATTTCGTGTTTAAAAGTAACGAAACATCATTTCGGTTCATACTCAGTCCACTTTCATCTAAATTGCATCAAAACATGCCCGGTTGGCAAGAAAGACATTGAGAAGTACTTTCTCATGCCTCGATTAGCATGCTAGTCCTAACGAACCACTTTAGGTGTTAGGAATGCACGAAAACATGATTTTGGCACATACTAGCTCCAAATTCGTCCAAATTGCACCAAAAATTTCTTGGTTGGTAAGAAAGACATGAGGAAGCACTTTCTCATGTCTCCATATTAGTGTGCTAACACTAAAGAAACACTTTAGGCCCTATGAATGCACGAATACGTAATTTTGGTGCACACTTAGTCCAATTTGGTTGAAATTGTACGAAAACTTGCTCGGTTGACAAGAAACTCATGGGCAAACATTTTCTCAAACTTGGAAAAGCATTGTCGCCCTAAAGAAGCACATTTAGTGTTTAGAAGTAACAAAAACATCATTTCGTTGCATACTCAGTCCACTTTCATCTAAATTGCATCAAAATGTGTCCGGTTGGCAAGAAAGACATTGAAAAGCACTTTCTCAAGTCTTGATTAGCGTGCTAGCCCTAAAGAACCACTTTAGGCGTTAAGAATGCACGAAAACGTTATTGGTTCACAGTAAAGACATGGGGAGGCACTTTCTTAAGCCTGGATGAGCATTCTCGCCCTACAGAAGCACATTTCGTCTTTAGAAGTAATGAAAACATCATTTCGTCTTTAGAAGTAATGAAAACATCTTTTCGGTGCATACTCAATCCATTTTCATCTAAATTGCATCAAAACGTGCTGGGTTGGCAAGAATGAAATTGAGCAGCACTTTCTCATGTCTCGATTAGCGTGCTAGCCCTAAAGAACCACGATTGGTGTTAGGAATGCATGACAACATCATTTCGGTGAATACTTGGTCCAAATTTGTCCAAATTGCACCAGAACATTCTTGGTCGGCAAGAAAGACATGAGGAAGCATTTTCTCTTGTCTCGATATTAGCGTGCTAACGCTAAAGAACCACTTTAGCCCCTAAGAATGCACGAAAAGATCATTTCGATGCACACTAAGTCGAATTTGATTAAAATTAAACCAACACGTTGCCGATTGGCAAGAAAGACGAGGGGAAGCACTTTATCGTGTCTCGATTAGCGTTCAAGCCCAAAAGAACCACTTTAGGCGCAAAGAATGCTCGAATACTTCATTTGGGTGAACACTTAGTCCAATTTGGTTGAAGTTGCACGAAAACGTGCTCGGTTGACAAGAAACACATGGGGAACCACTTTCTCACGCTTGGATGAGCAATCTCGGCCTAAAGCAGCACATTTCGTGTTTTGAAGTAACGAAAACATCATTTTGATGCATACTCAGTCCATTTTCGTCTAAATTACATCAAAACATGCCCGTGTAACGACCCGTACCTTTAAAGTACATTATAATAGAGCCCAACGTTGACTTTTGGTTTTAGCAAGATTTTAGCTTTGACTTTGGGTCCGTTAGGAAGGTCTTGAGCTCACGAGTTCATTGACACGCGGCATGGGTTATTTAGAGCCACGGTTAGAAAGTTAGGAATGTGAGAAGAGATCAAAAGTTGACTTTTTGAATTACCCAAATTTCAGTGCTGACTTTGACATGGTTACGTAGAGCTCGACTTCACGAGTCTGTAGACACGTAGCGTGCGTCATTTGGAGCTACAGTTTGAGAAATACGGAGGTTCAAAGTGAGGGGTAAACTTGTAATTTTGAGGAAATGGCATTTTATATTCCAGAAAATTCTGGAATATTCTTCTCTCTCTATTTCTCTCCCTTCTCCCCTCTCCACGTGAAGGCAGCAGCACCCCAGCCCATTCTTCCTTTCCTCTCTCCCCTATGCGACCCCCCAGCCCCCTTTTCCAGCCACCTAGACCACCGGCGACGCCCCCAGTCGCCGACAGCAAGCTCACGCCGCCCCCAGCCCCTTCCTCTCTCTCCTGATCTCTCTCTCACCTGCGCGTGACTGGAGCTTCCAGCTCCAGCCATCTTCGGCGAAGGTAGGCGACGGGACTGGCCGAGAATCACTCCCCAGCCGCCGGCCAGCCACCCCGAGCTCCCCCACTACAGCCAGCCTTCCATCAACGCGAAACGACGCCAGAAAAGCACCCAGCCCGCCGCCACTTGTTCGTCGATTCCGGTCGCTTCCGTCCTTTGTTTGCCGTGATTTTAGGTGGGTTTTCTTCCCCTTTTCATGGTCTTTCGTTCCCCTATGGTTTGGTAGTTTAATTTGGAGAGTTTGCATAGAATTGAACTTGGGAGATTATAGGCTATTTTCGGGTTTAGCTTGGGTTTTTGAAATTGAATCAAATTGTTAGGCGTTTTAGGTAATTTCCGTCATTAGAAACTGCTAATCGAAGTTTGGAATGAGAAATTTGGGAAATTATTGAGGAAATTGAAAGTTTGATTGTTGGTGTTTATGCCCATTTCGGGAATTCTAGAAATCTAAGGTATTTTTGGTGATTTAATTGAAATTGGGTGTGATTTTCATCTTTTGGAACGATTATTGAGGTTTAGAATAGTCAATTTGAAGGAAATTGGAGAAATGGTGAGTTTGGGACGACATTGGGCGCTTATGGGTTGTCGAAACGACACCCGGACGATCCTCGGACAAGTTAGGTGGAATGGAGGTTAATTGAGGAAATTACCGGATTAAAAATATGCTAGTGGCATGGGTTTTGAGTTGAGACGGAAAATAAGTTGGGCTATAGTTAAATATAGATTTTGGAGCGTAAGGCTTAGAACGTGCACTTGTGTTTTTACGATCGTAAATTGAATAATATTCTAACGTATTGTCGTTCTCATGTTAGGCGACGTTTCCGAGCCCAGAGACGATCCAGCCGGAGACCAAAGCTAGGCTATCTCTGTGAGTGGACTTCATTTCCTAAACTTTGTTATGAATTGTTTATGGATTTTATGATTTAATTCATATTTTTAGTTGAGTTTATTTGAGCTCTGATTTATTTAAATTAGAAGTATTATTTGGTTCGGAAGTTTAGTTTACAGATTTCTTATAGAAGTTTGACTTAGATGTTGGGATGAAATTTGTTATACTGGATTTCATGCTTTGGCGAGACAAAAAGGAATTCAAAATGTTTTCATGTTTGAGTTTGAGAAAATACTGGATTTCAATGGGTTTTGTGCCAAAGGTTTACTAGTCATGGTTTTTGAGAAATTTTAAGTATTTTTTATCTTGGGAAAAGAAGTTCTGAAGAAAAGGATTTTCAAATCACCTCCGCAGTACCCTTCAGAGTATCAAATTATATAGGTCTTTGGAACCCATCACGGCACACACATAGGCTTTAGGCCATGTGTCGGGATGCCTTGCCCTTTGGGGGTGGCCCTGCGTGCACGTATGGCAGGTATGTTGGCCCTGCATATGTATGACAGACCCTGGCTCTGCACATGTATGGCAGGATTATTGGCCCTGCATGCGTATGGCAGGTTGTGAGCCCTGCGCATGTACGGCAGGCTATTGGCCCTGCATGCGTACGGCAGGTCGTGGGCCCTGCGCATGTACGGCAAGTTCGGTGGGTAAATGTTGGGTGAGCATTTTTGTTATTAAATCAGTTTCATAAGAATATTTCAAAGAGTATAAACTTCCAGTTCTGTTTGATGTTTGTCAGTTTGATTAATTTTAAATATTTTTCCGAGAAAATCTCAAAGTGAATTTTAAAGTATTGATTTACTTATAGAGTTTTCAATGGATTTTATGAAAGTGATTTGAAACTGGGGGATTTTAAAGAAAGTTTGAGAAATTTTAGAGAAACTTGAAAGTAAAGGTTTATTAATATTTATTTTGATTTATGTCCCCTCACTGAGTTAACTCATTACCTTTATCTTTGTTGTTATTTTAATTTTCCCCAGGTTGTAAGGGTGGAACGGTCGTGCCAAGGACGTCGAGACAATCTAGTTAGCTAGTGTAGTTTATAGGTGATTAGTTACCCTTGTATAACTCAGTTTCTTAGTAAAATTCTGTAGCCAACCCTGATAATCTTTTGAATAGTTAATTATTGGTTTTGAAATTTTGGGTCGGAGACCCCTTTGGTTGTGGTAGAGGAGCTGTGGTGCTTAGAAGTGTTTTTGTAGGTCTTTGTGGAGAAAAGGTTAGTCCAATTTCAGGGGAGATTCTGCCGAATTTTCGGTAGGATTTTCCTTGATATTGGTTCCCGCAGGATCACTCCGAGTTCCAGGGTGGAATTCGAGAAGGGTCCTGTCAATTTGGTATCAGAGCATAGGTTAGCATTTCTCTAGCTTTGCACAAAGTGTGCATCCTTGTTTCTGAGGATTTCTTGGTTTTCTTATAGGAAATATGCCTCCTCAACGTGGCCGACCACCGGGGGACCACCATAGAGTTAATGAAGGTGTAGACGAGACTGCACAAGGTTTCGCTCAGTCCTTGGATCGTTTAGTTGAGGCGATGACTAATGTAGTGCGTACACGTGGACCTAGAGAAGGAGATTATAGTATTGAACGAGCCCATAAACTTGGGGCTACCATCTTTAAGGGAACGACGGATCTGGGTATAGCAAATGACTGGATAGTGAGACTAGAAAGAATTTTTGAAGTTATGAGGTGTCCAGATGAGGAAAAGATTGTCCTAGCTCCATTTTTACTTGAAGGTGATGCTTATTTTTGACGGGATTCAGAAAAAGCAAGGGTGACTGCCGATGAGATTACTTGGGATAGGTTTAGAAGTGCTTTTTATGAGCAGTATTATCCCATAGTGTACTGTGATGAGAAAAGGGTAGAATTCCAGAGGTTGAGACAGGGGTCCATGATAGTGGCAGTGTATGAAAGGAAATTTATAGAGCTTTCTAGATTTTGCTCGCATCTTGTGGCGGATGAGAGAGAGAAGTGCTCTAGATTTGAGGATGGTTTAAGAGAAGAAATTCGTACGACGGTTGTAGCTGCTATGCATACTAGTTATACTAGCCTGAGAGAGGCTGCCATGAAAGTTGAGAGGGCTCTTACAGAAGGAAACAGAGGTGGGATGAGACGCCGTTATTATCAGAGCACAATAGTAGGTAGTTCTAGTCAAGGACCATCCAAAAGGGGCAGTTTCAGTTCTAGTTCTTCGGGAAGTGGTGGATTCCGAGGTTACCAACATGATGTTGGTGGTGGGCAAAGTTCAGGACATAGTCATCAAACTGGAGATCAATCTATCTCTGGTAGTGTTAGTACCTCGGATTTCTCAGAAAGACAACGATTTCCTAGAGTTGGTGCTCATAGGTACCCAGTTTGTGAGACTTGTAACAGACGTCATGAAGAGCCTTGTCTAATAGGTACTACGGAAGGATGCTTCCATTGTGGACAGATGGGACACTACAGGAAGGACTGCCCGATGTTGTACAATGTTGCCCGATGTTGTACCATGGAGAAGGTGAAGCTTCGGGATCAGCTGTACGGATGAAGCAAACTTTTGGGGCTCAAAGTCATAGCCACGGAGCGACACAGAGTGGAGATGGTACAAGTAGTAGTGGCGCTCAGTCTAGTCACTCCGTTAGAGGCGGTAGACAACAAAGAGAACGTTCTAGAGCTTCAGGCAGAGTCTTTACCATGACCCAGCAGCGGGCATTAGTTTCTCCATACGTCATTTTAGGTACATGATCTAGTTTGGGTGACAGGCTCGTATTTGTTAAGTATGCACTTTATTGTCTCACTTAGACTTCCTCTGTTTGACATTAGAGAAGCTTAAGTATAATCTAAAGTCAATTGGAGAATTAACTAAGATCCTAAGTAATAGTTTTGGGGGAGATAAGCGTGATATTGATTATGGAACAGTAAGGAAGGCCAATGGAAATCCTTTTTATGATGGAATTGAGATTTTGAAAACTTGTTTGGGTTAAGGCTGGATTAAGTACAGAATGTGATTGAGAATAAAAAGGCTTAGTTGGTTGAAAGGAATGAATTTAAGGAAATGAGCTTATGTAAGAATATCTTTTTGTAGTTGGAGCGTGTTAGATGACGTAAATTGGTAGAGAAACAGTGTTCTAGGAAAGAAACACTAAAGGGAGTTTAATGAAATTGTTGGTTAATTAAGTGGGATTTTTAATCAGAGTAGCGCAGCGGAAGCGTGGTGGCTTATAGTTGTGAAGAACAAAGGAAGAAATTAAGGAACTTGAGAACTAGATTATCACCACGGGTGAAAATTTCGAGGACGAAATTTTTTAACGGGGGGAGATTGTAACGACCCGTACTCCGTCAGGTAAAAATTTTTAATTTTTAATATGGTTTTGGGGCCAAAAGTTGACTTTGAGTTTGGATGAGATTGGATGTTTGACTTTGGGTCCATTAGGGAGGCCTCAGGCTTACGAGTTTATAGACATGCGGCATGTCCCGTTTGGAGGGACGGTTTGAAAATTTTGTACGTGGCAAAGGACCCAAAAGTTGACTTTTTGAATTATAGGGCCCTTGGAGTGGACTTTGACATGGTTAAGTAGAGCTCGACCCCATGAGTTCGTAGACAGGAAGTATGCGTCAAACGGAGTTACGGTTTGTGAGTTATGGACGTGTGAAGGTAGTGGCAAAATGGTAAATAAGGTGACTTAGCCTTAAAAATTCCAGATTTTTCTGGAAACCCCTCTGCCTTCTTTTTATCTCTTTCTCCCCCCTCCCAGCCCGCAAACCAGCCNCTTGTGCGCGCGTCACCCCTCCTCTCCCCCGTCCAGCTGCTCCGACCAACAACCAGCCGCCGACGCCAGCTACCGCGACCCCCGACGCCGACGCCAACCTCTGCACGCGCCGCTGCTCGGAAAGGGACACCACAAGCCGC